>JAUPMV010000121.1:0-119473 GCA_030848855.1 Branchinecta sandiegonensis
CAGAGAATAGTGGAAAGACTAAAGTGGACAGACTAGAGTGGACAGACTAAAGTGGAAAGATTAAAGTGGAAAGACTAGCGTGGACAGACTATAGTGGAAAGACTTTAGTGGAAAGATTGTAGTGGACAGAATAAAGTGGAGACTGTAGTGGAAAGACTAAAGCGGACAGAGAATAGTGGAAAGACTAAAGTGGACAGACTATAGTGGAAAGACTATAGTGGAAAGACTGTAGTGGACAGAATAAAGTGGAGACTATAGTGGAAAGACTAAAGTGGAAAGACTAAAGTGGACAGAGAATATTGGAAAGACTAAAGTGGACAGACTAAAGTGGAAAGACTAAAGTGGAAAGACTAAAGTGGACAGACTATAGTGGAAAGACTATAGTGGAAAGACTGTAGTGGACAGAATAAAGTGGAGAGTATAGTGGAAAGACTAAAGTGGACAGAGAATAGTGGAAAGACTAAAGTGGACAGACTATAGTGGAAAGACTATAGTGGAGAGACTGTAGTGGACAGAATAAAGTGGAGACTATAGTGGAAAGACTAAAGTGGAAAGACTAATGTGGACAGAGAATAGTGGAAAGACTAAAGTGGACAGACTATAGTGGAAAGACTAAAGTGGACAGACTGAAGTGGAAAGACTATAGTGGAAAGACTAAAGTGGACAGAGAATAGTGGAAAGACTAAGTGGAAAGACTGTAGTGGACAGAATAAAGTGGAGACTATAGTGGAAAGACTAAAGTGGAAAGACTAAGTGGACAGACTAAAGTGGAAAGACTAAAGTGGACAGACTAAAGTGGAAAGACTAAAGTGGACAGACTATAGTGGAAAGACTATAGTGGAAAGACTGTAGTGGACAGAATAAAGTGGAGACTATAGTGGAAAGACTAAAGTGGACATACTAAAGTGGACAGACTCTAGTGGAAAGACTAAGTGGACAGACTAAAGCGGAAAGACTAAAGTGGAAAGACTAAAGTGGACAGACTATAGTCTAAAGACTAAAGTGGAAAGACTAAAGTGGAAACACTAAAGTTGACAGACTATACTGGAAAGACTATAGTGGACAGACTAAAGTGGAAAGACTAAAGTGGAAAGACTAAAGTGGAAAGACTAAAGTGGAAATACTAAAGTGGACAGACTATAGTCTAAAGACTAAAGTGGACAGACTAAAGTGGAAAGACTAAAGTGGACAGACTATAGTGGAAAGACTATAGTGGAAAGACTGTAGTGGACAGAATAAAGTGGAGACTATAGTGGAGTGACTAAAGTGGACATACTAAAGTGGACAGACTCTAGTGGAAAGACTAAGTGGACAGACTAAAGCGGAAAGACTAAAGTGGAAAGACTAAAGTGGACAGACTATAGTCTAAAGACTAAAGTGGAAAGACTAAAGTGGAAACACTAAAGTTGACAGACTATACTGGAAAGACTATAGTGGACAGACTAAAGTGGAAAGACTAAAGTGGAAATATTAAAGTGGACAGACTATAGTGGAAAGACTAACGTGGACAGACTAAAGTGGAAAGACTAAAGTGGAAAGACTAAAGTGGACAGACTATAGTGGAAAGACTATAGTGGAAAGACTGTAGTGGACAGAATAAAGTGGAGACTATAGTGGAAAGACTAAAGTGGACAGAGAATAGTGGAAAGACTAAAGTGGACAGTCTATAGTGGAAAGACTAAAGTGGACAGACTAAAGTGGAATGACTAAAGTGGAAAGAATAAAGTGGACAGACTATAGTGGAAAGGCTATAGTGGAAAGACTGTAGTGGACAGAATAAAGTGGAGACTATAGTGGAAAGACTAAAGTGGAAAGACTAAAGTGGACAGACTATAGTCTAAAGACTAAAGTGGACAGACTAAAGTGGAAAGACTAAAGTGGAAACATTAAAGTGGACAGACTATAGTGGAAAGACTAAAGTGGACAGACTAAAGTGGAAAGACTAAAGTGGAAAGACTAAAGTGGACAGAGAATAGTGGAAAGACTAAAGTGGACAGTCTATAGTGGAAAGACTAAAGTGGACAGACTAAAGTGGAATGACTAAAGTGGAAAGAATAAAGTGGACAGACTATAGTGGAAAGACTATAGTGGAAAGACTGTAGTGGACAGAATAAAGTGGAGACTATAGTGGAAAGACTAAAGTGGAAAGACTAAAGTGGAAAGACTAAAGTGGACAGACTATAGTCTAAAGACTAAAGTGGACAGACTAAAGTGGAAAGACTAAAGTGGAAACATTAAAGTGGACAGACTATAGTGGAAAGACTAAAGTGGACAGACTAAAGTGGAAAGACTAAAGTGGAAAGACTAAAGTGGACAGACTATAGTGGAAAGACTATAGTGGAAAGACTGTAGTGGACAGAATAAAGTGGAGACTATAGTGGAAAGACTAAAGTGGACAGAGAATAGTGGAAAGACTAAAGTGGACAGTCTATAGTGAAAAGACTAAAGTGGACAGACTAAAGCGGAAAGACTAAAGTGGAAAGAACAAAGTGGACAGACTATAGTGGAAAGACTATAGTGGAAAGACTGTAGTAGACAGAATAAAGTGGAGACTATAGTGGAAAGACTAAAGTGGAAAGACTAAAGTGGGAAGACTAAAGTGGACAGACTATAGTGGAAAGACGAAAGTGGACAGACTAAAGTGGAAAGACTAAAGTGGACAGACTAAAGTGGACAGACTAAAGTGGAAAGACTAAAGTGGAAAGACTAAAGTGGACAGACTATAGTGGAAAGACTATAGTGGAAAGACTAAAGTGTAGACTATAGTGGAAAGACTATACTGGAAAGACTGTAGTGGACAGAATAAAGAGGAGACTATAGTGGAAAGACTAAAGTGGAAAGACTAAAGTTGACAGACTATAGTTGAAAGACTATAGTGGAAAGATTGTAGTGGACAGAATAAAGTGGAGGCCATAGTGGAAAGACTAAAGTGGACAGAGAATAGTGGAAAGACTAAAGTGGACAGACTATAGTGGAAAGACTATAGCGGAAAGACTGTAGTGGACAGAATAAAGTGGAGACTATAGTGGAAAGACTAAAGTGGAAAGACTAATGTGGACAGACTATAGTGGAAAGACTGAAGTGGACAGACTAAAGTGGAAAAACTAAATTGGAAACACTAAAGTGGACAGACTATAGTGGAAAGACTGTAGTGGACAGAATAAAGTGGAGACTATAGTGGAAAGACTAAAGTGTAGACTATAGTGGAAAGACTAAAGTGGACAGAGAATAGTGGAAAGACTAAAGTGGACAGACTATAGTGGAAAGACTATAGTGGAAAGACTGTAGTGGACAGAATAAAGTGGAGACTATAGTGGAAAGACTAAGTTGACAGACTAAAGTGGAAAGACTAAAGTGGACAGACTAAAGTGGAAAGACTAAAGTGGACAGACTATAGTGGAAAGACTTTAGTGGAAAGACTAAAGTGGACAAACTGAAGTGGAAAGACTATAGTGGAAAGACTAAAGTGGACAGAGAATAGTGGAAAGACTAAAGTGGACAGACTATAGTGGAAAGACTATAGTGGAAAGACTGTAGTGGACAGAATAAAGTGGAGACTACAGTGGAAAGACTAAAGTGGACAGAGAATAGTGGAAAGACTAAAGTGGACAGACTAAAGTGGAAAGACTAAGTGGACAGACTAAAGCGGAAAGACTAAAGTGGAAAGACTAAAGTGGACAGACTATAGTCTAAAGACTAAAGTGGACAGAATAAAGTGGAAAGACTAAAGTGGAAAGACTAAAGTGGACAGACTATAGTGGAAAGACTATAGTGGAAAGACTGTAGTGGACAGAATAAAGTGGAGACTATAGTGGAAAGACTAAAGTGGAAAGACTAAAGTGGACAGACTATAGTAGAAAGACTGAAGTGGACAGACTAAAGTGGAAAAACTAAATTGGAAAGACTAAAGTGGACAGACTATAGTGGAAAGACTCTAGTGGACAGAATAAAGTGGAGACTAAAGTGGAAAGACTAAAGTGGACAGAGAATAGTGGAAAGACTAAAGTGGACAGACTATAGTGGAAAGACTATAGTGGAAAGACTGTAGTGGACAGAATAAAGTGGAGACTATAGTGGAAAGACTAAAGTGGACAGAGAATAGTGGAAAGACTAAAGTGGAAAGACTGTAGTGGACAGAATAAAGTGGAGACTATAGTGGAAAGACTAAAGTGGAAAGACTAAAGTGGACAAACTGAAGTGGAAAGACTATAGTGGAAAGACTAAAGTGGAAAGACTAAAGTTGACAGACTATAGTGGAAAGACTGAAGTGGAAAGACTCAGTGGACAAACTAAAGTGTACACACTGAAGTGGAAAGAATAAAGTGGAAAGACTAAAGTGGAAAGACTCAAGTGGACAGACTATAGTGGAAAGACTATAGTGGAAAGACTAAAGTGGACAGACTAAAGTGGAAAGACTAAAGTGGAAAGACTAATGTGGACAGAGAATAGTGGAAAGACTAAAGTGGACAGACTATAGTGGAAAGACTAAAGTGGACAGACTGAAGTGGAAAGACTATAGTGGAAAGACTAAAGTGGACAGACTAAAGTGGAAAGACTAAAGTGGAAAGACTAAAGTGGACAGACTATAGTGGAAAGACTATAGTGGAAAGACTGTAGTGGACAGAATAAAGTGGAGAGTATAGTGGAAAGACTAAAGTGGACAGAGAATAGTGGAAAGACTAAAGTGGACAGACTATAGTGGAAAGACTATAGTGGAGAGACTGTATTGGACAGAATAAAGTGGAGACTATAGTGGAAAGACTAATGTGGACAGAGAATAGTGGAAAGACTAAAGTGGACAGACTATAGTGGAAAGACTAAAGTGGACAGACTGAAGTGGAAAGACTATAGTGGAAAGACTAAAGTGGACAGAGAATAGTGGAAAGACTAAAGTGGACAGACTATAGTTGAAAGACTAAAGTGGACAGACTAAAGTGGAAAGACTAAAGTGGAAAGACTAAAGTGGACAGACTATAGTGGAAAGACTATAGTGGAAAGACTGTAGTGGACAGAATAAAGTGGAGAGGATAGTGGAAAGACTAAAGTGGAAAGACTAAAGTGGACAGAGAGTATTGGAAAGACTAAAGTGGAAAGACTGTAGTGGACAGATTAAAGTGGAAAAACTAAAGTGGAAAGACTAAAGTGGACAGACTATAGTGGAAAGACTATAGTGGAAAGACTGTAGTGGACAGAATAAAGTGGAGACTATATTGGAAAGACTAAAGTGGACAGAGAATAGTGGAAAGACTAAAGTGGACAGACTAGAGTGGACAGACTAAAGTGGAAAGATTAAAGTGGAAAGACTAGCGTGGACAGACTATAGTGGAAAGACTTTAGTGGAAAGATTGTAGTGGACAGAATAAAGTGGAGACTGTAGTGGAAAGACTAAAGCGGACAGAGAATAGTGGAAAGACTAAAGTGGACAGACTATAGTGGAAAGACTATAGTGGAAAGACTGTAGTGGACAGAATAAAGTGGAGACTATAGTGGAAAGACTAAAGTGGAAAGACTAAAGTGGACAGAGAATATTGGAAAGACTAAAGTGGACAGACTAAAGTGGAAAGACTAAAGTGGAAAGACTAAAGTGGACAGACTATAGTGGAAAGACTATAGTGGAAAGACTGTAGTGGACAGAATAAAGTGGAGAGTATAGTGGAAAGACTAAAGTGGACAGAGAATAGTGGAAAGACTAAAGTGGACAGACTATAGTGGAAAGACTATAGTGGAGAGACTGTAGTGGACAGAATAAAGTGGAGACTATAGTGGAAAGACTAAAGTGGAAAGACTAATGTGGACAGAGAATAGTGGAAAGACTAAAGTGGACAGACTATAGTGGAAAGACTAAAGTGGACAGACTGAAGTGGAAAGACTATAGTGGAAAGACTAAAGTGGACAGAGAATAGTGGAAAGACTAAGTGGAAAGACTGTAGTGGACAGAATAAAGTGGAGACTATAGTGGAAAGACTAAAGTGGAAAGACTAAGTGGACAGACTAAAGTGGAAAGACTAAAGTGGACAGACTAAAGTGGAAAGACTAAAGTGGACAGACTATAGTGGAAAGACTATAGTGGAAAGACTGTAGTGGACAGAATAAAGTGGAGACTATAGTGGAAAGACTAAAGTGGACATACTAAAGTGGACAGACTCTAGTGGAAAGACTAAGTGGACAGACTAAAGCGGAAAGACTAAAGTGGAAAGACTAAAGTGGACAGACTATAGTCTAAAGACTAAAGTGGAAAGACTAAAGTGGAAACACTAAAGTTGACAGACTATACTGGAAAGACTATAGTGGACAGACTAAAGTGGAAAGACTAAAGTGGAAAGACTAAAGTGGAAAGACTAAAGTGGAAATACTAAAGTCGACAGACTATAGTCTAAAGACTAAAGTGGACAGACTAAAGTGGAAAGACTAAAGTGGACAGACTATAGTGGAAAGACTATAGTGGAAAGACTGTAGTGGACAGAATAAAGTGGAGACTATAGTGGAGTGACTAAAGTGGACATACTAAAGTGGACAGACTCTAGTGGAAAGACTAAGTGGACAGACTAAAGCGGAAAGACTAAAGTGGAAAGACTAAAGTGGACAGACTATAGTCTAAAGACTAAAGTGGAAAGACTAAAGTGGAAACACTAAAGTTGACAGACTATACTGGAAAGACTATAGTGGACAGACTAAAGTGGAAAGACTAAAGTGGAAATATTAAAGTGGACAGACTATAGTGGAAAGACTAACGTGGACAGACTAAAGTGGAAAGACTAAAGTGGAAAGACTAAAGTGGACAGACTATAGTGGAAAGACTATAGTGGAAAGACTGTAGTGGACAGAATAAAGTGGAGACTATAGTGGAAAGACTAAAGTGGACAGAGAATAGTGGAAAGACTAAAGTGGACAGTCTATAGTGGAAAGACTAAAGTGGACAGACTAAAGTGGAATGACTAAAGTGGAAAGAATAAAGTGGACAGACTATAGTGGAAAGACTATAGTGGAAAGACTGTAGTGGACAGAATAAAGTGGAGACTATAGTGGAAAGACTAAAGTGGAAAGACTAAAGTGGACAGACTATAGTCTAAAGACTAAAGTGGACAGACTAAAGTGGAAAGACTAAAGTGGAAACATTAAAGTGGACAGACTATAGTGGAAAGACTAAAGTGGACAGACTAAAGTGGAAAGACTAAAGTGGAAAGACTAAAGTGGACAGACTATAGTGGAAAGACTATAGTGGAAAGACTGTAGTGGACAGAATAAAGTGGAGACTATAGTGGAAAGACTAAAGTGGACAGAGAATAGTGGAAAGACTAAAGTGGACAGTCTATAGTGGAAAGACTAAAGTGGACAGACTAAAGTGGAAAGACTAAAGTGGAAAGAACAAAGTGGACAGACTATAGTGGAAAGACTATAGTGGAAAGACTGTAGTGGACAGAATAAAGTGGAGACTATAGTGGAAAGACTAAAGTGGAAAGACTAAAGTGGAAAGACTAAAGTGGACAGACACAGCTAGCTATAGTCTCACAGCTAAATTTTGGCTAAAAATTTGGATTGCTTGTGGACGCCCAGGGAATGGTACTGTTTTTAATCTAAAAGCTAAAACAAAGCATGAATACAAATCTTCCCTTAAAAATGCTCGTTTGAATGGCTTAGATGCTCCCAGTGACAAAAAAGCGTGGCAAAAGGTCCTTCGTACAGATAAAGGTTCAGCTGTACCTCCTTCCGCGCTAACTATGGCTGACTGGACCAACCACTACCGTGGTCTATTCAGTGGTTGCAAAAACCAGATTCAGCAGTACTTTGAAAATTTACTTCTTAATTACCTACCAAGGAAAATATTTCAACCTTCTGTTCTTCCCGTTACTTGTTCTTCCATCGAAATTGCTTTCCGAAAATTAAGAAGAACTGGTTCTACAGATTCTGATGGCCTTAGTGCCGATTTTTTCAAAATTGAGTGTCCAGCTTTAACACAACACCTTCAGCTGCTATTTCAAATTTGTTTATGCCAGGGTTTGGTTCCGAATAGTTTCCTCCTGGGTACTATAACATCGGTGATTAAGCGAGGGAAAGACGCGGACCTTTGCAAAAGCTATCGGCCAATTACAGTTTCTTGTACCATAAGCAAAATCCTGGAATACGTCCTTCTTCCAGAACTAGTTGAAAAATGTAGCTTTGGTTCAATGCAGTTTGGATTCCGTTCGAGCGCCAGTTGTGCGCATGCTCATCACATATTGACAAAAATGATGAAACAGGCTACCCGCGACAAGTCTTCTATACATATATGTTCTATAGATATAGCTGGTGCTTTTGACAATATAACGCATTCTCAGGCCCTATTTTCTCTCATTACTTCTGGCGTGAATCTGTCTGTCGTCTATCTGTTAAAATTTTGGTATGGTCATTCTTCAGTAAGGTTCAAATGGCAAGGTAGCTTGTCAGAGATTATTTCTGTCCGAACTGGTGTTCGCCAAGGGGGAGTCTTATCTCCCTACATCTTCAAATCGGCCATATCTTCTTGTCTCGATTCTTTGCTTCCTGCTTACTTCTATAAAGACTATGCCTTCAGCTACATAGCCTATGCGGACGACTTGCTCTTAGTAAGCCGTAGCCGATCCACACTCACAAAAAATGTAAGTAAGCTGTCGTCAGAACTTCTGAAAATTGGCCTTGAAGTTAACCTTTCAAAATGTGAGTACCTGCATTTCAACCCTTCATCAAATTGTTCGAGTGCATCTAAAGCTTCTATATCTCTTGGATCGTTCATCGTCAAATCAACAGACTCTCTACGGTGGCTCGGCATAACATTCAAATCTTCATTGTCAAAATTTTGCTCATCGGTTGTTCAAGAAGTTTATAAGTCGATCCGTAGCGCCTATGGGCGCATCGTCCCCAACCGGGGGCGCTATAATCGTAAAGCTTTGGGAAATTTGTACAGCACCTTCTGCGCTCCTTCTATACTATTTCGTTCTGGCGTCACTCATGTTCTGCGAAAGAAGGAGATTAAAAAGATGAGATCATGTTATTTTAAATATGCAAAGCACCTGCTCCACTTGTCGAAATTATGTCATAACCATACATTGACGGAGAAATTCAAAATTCAAGACGCAAGTGTTACCCTTTTGGATGTTTCGTCATCACTTTCAAAACTCATGGACAACAAGGCCCAAACAGCACACGATGTCGTCCACTGCTTCCTGACCGAAGATTAAAAATTAAGTGTCTTTTTCTGTGTGTATATATGTGTTTTGTTTATTTTCTTTACTTTTGTCATTTACTCCGCCTTTTCAAAATGGCGGGTCATAAATAAATTACTTACTTACTTACTTAGACTATAGTGGAAAGACGAAAGTGGACAGACTAAAGTGGAAAGACTAAAGTGGACAGACTAAAGTGGACAGACTAAAGTGGAAAGACTAAAGTGGAAAGACTAAAGTGGACAGACTATAGTGGAAAGACTATAGTTGAAAGACTGCAGTGGACAGAAAAAAGTGGAGACTATAGTGGAAAGACTAAAGTGGAAAGACTAAAGTGGACAGAGAATAGTGGAAAGACTAAAGTGGACGGACTATAGTGGAAAGACTAAAGTGGACAGACTAAAGTGGAAAGACTAAAGTGGAAAGACTAAAGTGGACAGACTATAGGGGAAAGACTATAGTGGAGAGACTGTAGTGGACAGAATAAAGTGGAGACTATAGTGGAAAGACTAAAGTGGAAAGACTAAATTGGACAGAGAATAGTGGAAAGACTGTAGTGGACAGAATAAAGAGGAGACTATAGTGGAAAGACTAAAGTGGAAAGACTAAAGTGGAAAGACTAAAGTGGACAGACTATAGTGGAAAGACTATAGTGGAGAGACTGTAGTGGACAGAATAAAGTGTAGACTATAGTGGAAAGACTAAAGTGGAAAGACTAAATTGGACAGAGAATAGTGGAAAGACTGTAGTGGACAGAATAAAGAGGAGACTATAGTGGAAAGACTAAAGTGGAAAGACTAAAGTTGACAGACTATAGTTGAAAGACTATAGTGGAAAGATTGTAGTGGACAGAATAAAGTGGAGGCCATAGTGGAAAGACTAAAGTGGACAGAGAATAGAGGAAAGACTAAAGTGGACAGACTATAGTGGAAAGACTAAAGTGGAAAGACTGTAGTGGACAGAATAAAGTGGAGACTATAGTGGAAAGACTAAAGTGGAAAGACTAATGTGGACAGACTATAGTGGAAAGACTGAAGTGGACAGACTAAAGTGGAAAAACTAAATTGGAAACACTAAAGTGGACAGACTATAGTGGAAAGACTGTAGTGGACAGAATAAAGTGGAGACTATAGTGGAAAGACTAAAGTGGAGACTATAGTGGAAAGACTAAAGTGGACAGAGAATAGTGGAAAGACTAAAGTGGACAGACTATAGTGGAAAGACTATAGTGGAAAGACTGTAGTGGACAGAATAAAGTGGAGACTATAGTGGAAAGACTAAGTTGACAGACTAAAGTGGAAAGACTAAAGTGGACAGACTAAAGTGGAAAGACTAAAGTGGACAGACTATAGTGGAAAGACTATAGTGGAAAGACTGTAGTGGACAGAATAAAGTGGAGACTATAGTGGAAAGACTAAAGTGGACACACTAAAGTGGACAGACTCTAGTGGAAAGACTAAGTGGACAGACTAAAGCGGAAAGACTAAAGTGGAAAGACTAAAGTGGACAGACTATAGTCTAAAGACTAAAGTGGACAGAATAAAGTGGAAAGACTAAAGTGGAAAGACTAAAGTGGACAGACTATAGTGGAAAGACTATAGTGGAAAGACTGTAGTGGACAGAATAAAGTGGAGACTATAGTGGAAAGACTAAAGTGGAAAGACTAAAGTGGACAGACTATAGTAGAAAGACTGAAGTGGACAGACTAAAGTGGAAAAACTAAATTGGAAAGACTAAAGTGGACAGACTATAGTGGAAAGACTGTAGTGGACAGAATAAAGTGGAGACTAAAGTGGAAAGACTAAAGTGGACAGAGAATAGTGGAAAGACTAAAGTGGACAGACTATAGTGGAAAGACTATAGTGGAAAGATTGTAGTGGACAGAATAAAGTGGAGACTATAGTGGAAAGACTAAAGTGGACAGAGAATAGTGGAAAGACTAAAGTGGAAAGACTGTAGTGGACAGAATAAAGTGGAGACTATAGTGGAAAGACTAAAGTGGAAAGACTAAAGTGGACAAACTGAAGTGGAAAGACTATAGTGGAAAGACTAAAGTGGAAAGACTAAAGTTGACAGACTATAGTGGACAGACTGAAGTGGAAAGACTCAGTGGACAAACTAAAGTGTACACACTGAAGTGGAAAGAATACAGTGGAAAGACTAAAGTGGAAAGACTAAAGTGGAAAGACTCAAGTGGACAGACTATAGTGGAAAGACTAAAGTGGACAGACTAAAGTGGAAAGACTAAAGTGGAAAGACTAAAGTGGACGGACTATAGTGGAAAGACTATAGTGGAAAGACTAAAGTGGACAGACTAAAGTGGAAAGACTAAAGTGGACAGACGATAGTGGAAATGACTAAAGTGGAAAGACTAAAGTGGACAGACTAAAGTGGAAAGACTAAAGTGGACAGACTCTAGTGGAAAGACTAAGTGGACAGACTAAAGCGAAAAGACTAGGGTGGAAAGACTAAAGTGGACAGACTATAGAAGAAAGACTGAAGTGGAAAGACTCAGTGGAAAGACTAAAGTGGACAGACTATAGTGGAAAGACTATAGTGGAGAGACTGTAGTGGACAGAATAAAGTGTAGACTAAAGTGGAAAGACTAAAGTGGACAGAGAATAGTGGAAAGACTAAAGTGGACAGACTATAGTGGAAAGACTATAGTGGAAAGATTGTAGTGGACAGAATAAAGTGGAGACTATAGTGGAAAGACTAAAGTGGACAGAGAATAGTGGAAAAACTAAATTGGAAACACTAAAGTGGACAGACTATAGTGGAAAGACTGTAGTGGACAGAAGAAAGTTGAGACTATAGTGGAAAGACTAAAGTGGACAGAGAATAGTGGAAAGACTAAAGTGGACAGACTATAGTGGAAAGACTATAGTGGAAAGACTGTAGTGGACAGAATAAAGTGGAGACTGTAGTGGAAAGACTAAAGTGGACAGATAATAGTGGAAAGACTAAAGTGGACAGACTATAGTGGAAAGACTATAGTGGAAAGACTTTGGAGGACAGAATAAAGTGGAGACTATAGTGAAAAGACTAAAGTGGACAGAGAATAGTGGAAAGACTAAAGTGGACAGACTGAAGTGGACAGAGTAAAGTGGAAAGATTAAAGTGGAAAGACTAGCGTGGACAGACTATAGTGGAAAGACGATATTGGAAAGACTGTAGTGGACAGAATAAAGTGGAGACTATATTGGGAAGATTAAAGTGGAAAGACTAAAGTGGACAGAGAATAGTGGAAAGACTAAAGTGGACAGACTATAGTTGAAAGACTAAAGTGGACAGACTAAAGTGGAAAGACTAAAGTGGAAAGACTAAAGTGGACAGACTATAGTGGAAAGACTATAGTGGAAAGACTGTAGTGGACAGAATAAAGTGGAGAGGATAGTGGAAAGACTAAAGTGGAAAGACTAAAGTGGACAGAGAGTATTGGAAAGACTAAAGTGGAAAGACTGTAGGGGACAGATTAAAGTGGAGAAACTAAAGTGGAAAGACTAAAGTGGACAGACTATAGTGGAAAGACTATAGTGGAAAGACTGTAGTGGACAGAATAAAGTGGAGACTATATTGGAAAGACTAAAGTGGACAGAGAATAGTGGAAAGACTTAAGTGGACAGACTAGAGTGGACAGACTAAAGTGGAAAGATTAAAGTGGAAAGACTAGCGTGGACAGACAATAGTGGAAAGACTTTAGTGGAAAGATTGTAGTGGACAGAATAAAGTGGAGACTGTAGTGGAAAGACTAAAGCGGACAGAGAATAGTGGAAAGACTAAAGTGGACAGACTATAGTGGAAAGACTATAGTGGAAAGACTGTAGTGGACAGAATAAAGTGGAGACTATAGTGGAAAGACTAAAGTGGACAGAGAACAGTGGAAAGACTAAAGTGGACAGACTAAAGTGGACAGACTAAAGTGGAAATATTAAAGTGGCGACTAAAGTGGAAAGACTAAAGTTGACAGAGAATAGTGGAAAGTCTAAAGTGGACGGACTATAGTGGAAAGACTAAAGTGGACAGACTAAAGTGGAAAGACTAAAGTGGAAAGACTAAAGTGGACAGACTATAGTGGAAAGACTATAGTTTAAAGACTGTAGTAGACAGAATAAAGTGGAGAGTATAGTGGAAAGACTAAAGTGGACAGAGAATAGTGGAAAGACTAAAGTGGACAGACTATAGTGGAAAGACTATAGTGGAAAGACTAAAGTGGACAGACTGAAGTGGAAAGACTAAAGTGGAAAGACTAAATTGGACAGACTATAGTGGAAAGACTAAAGTGGACAGACTAAAGTGGAAAGACTAAAGTGGAAAGACTAAAGTGGACAGACTATAGTGGAAAGACTATGGTGGAAAGACTGTAGTGGACAGAATAAAGTGGAGACTATAGTGGAAAGACTAAAGTGGACAGAGAATAGTGGAAAGACTATAGTGGAAAGACTGTAGTGGACAGAATAAAGTGGAGACTATAGTGGAAAGACTAAAGTGGAAACACTAAAGTTGACAGACTATAGTGGAAAGACTATAGTGGAAAGACTAAGTGGACAGACTAAAGCGGAAAGACTAAAGTAGAAAGACTAAATTGGACAGACTATAGTGGAAAGACTAAAGTGGACAGACTAAAGTGGAAAGACTAAAGTGGAAAGACTAAAGTGGAAACACTAAAGTTGACAGACTATAGTGGAAAGACTATAGTGGAAAGACTAAGTGGACAGACTAAAGCGGAAAGACTAAAGTGGAAAGACTAAATTGGACAGACTATAGTGGAAAGACTAAAGTGGACAGACTAAAGTGGAAAGACTAAAGTGGAAAGACTAAAGTGGACAGACTATAGTGGAAAGACTATGGTGGAAAGACTGTAGTGGACAGAATAAAGTGGAGACTATAGTGGAAAGACTAAAGTGGACAGAGAATAGTGGAAAGACTAAAGTGGACAGTCTATAGTGGAAAGACTAAAGTGGACAGACTAAAGTGGAAAGACTAAACTGGAAAGACTAAAGTGGACAGACTATAGTGGAAAGACTATAGTGCAAAGACTAAAGTGGAAAGACTAAAGTGGACAGACTATAGTGGGATGACTAAAGTGGACAGACTAAAGTGGAAAGACTAAAGTGGACAGACTCTAGTGGAAAGACTAAGTGGACAGACTAAAGCGAAAAGACTAGGGTGGAAAGACTAAAGTGGACAGACTATAGTAGAAAGACTGAAGTGGAAAGACTCAGTGGACAGACTAAAGTGTACACAATGCAGTGGACAGAATAAAGTGGAGACTATAGTGGAAAGACTAAAGTGCAAAGACTAAAGTGGAAAGACTAAAGTGGACAGACTAAAGTGGAAAGACTAAAGTGGACAGACTCTAGTGGAAAGACTAAGTGGACAGACTAAAGCGAAAAGACTAGGGTGGAAAGACTAAAGTGGACAGACTATAGTAGAAAGACTGAAGTGGAAAGACTCAGTGGACAGACTACACCACACAATGCAGTGGACAGAATAAAGTGGAGACTATAGTGCAAAGACTAAAGTGCAAAGACTAAAGTGGAAATACTAAAGTGGACAGACTATAGTGGAATGACTAAAGTGGACAGACTAAAGTGGAAAGACTAAAGTGGACAGACTCTAGTGGAAAGACTAAGTGGACAGACTAAAGCGAAAAGACTAGGGTGGAAAGACTAAAGTGGACAGACTATAGTAGAAAGACTGAAGTGGAAAGACTCAGTGGACAGACTAAAGTGTACACAATGCAGTGGACAGAATAAAGTGGAAAGACTAAAGTGGAAAGACAAAAGTGGACAGACTATAGTGGAAAGACTAAAGTGGACAGACTAAAAAGGAAAGACTAAAGTGGAAAGACTAAAGTGGAAAGACTTTAGTGGACAGAATAAAGTGGAGACTGTAGTGGAAAGACTAAAGTGGACAGATAATAGTGGAAAGACTAAAGTGGACAGACTATAGTGGAAAGACTATAGTGGAAAGACTGTAGTGGACAGAATAAAGTGGAGACTATAGTGGAAAGACTAAAGTGGACAGAGAATAGTGGAAAGACTAAAGTGGACAGACTAAAGTGGACAGACTAAAGTTGAAAGATTAAAGTGGAAAGACTAGCGGGGACAGACTTTAGTGGAAAGACTATATTGGAAAGACTGTAGTGGACAGAATAAAGTGGAGACTGTAGTGGAAAGACTAAAGTGGACAGATAATAGTGGAAAGACTAAAGTGGACAGACTATAGTGGAAAGACTATAGTGGAAAGACTGTAGTGGACAGAATAAAGTGGAGACTATAGTTGAAAGACTAAAGTGGACAGAGAATAGTGGAAAGACTAAAGTGGACAGACTAAAGTGGACAGACTAAAGTGGAAAGATTAAAGTGGAAAGACTAGCGTGGACAGACTATAGTGGAAAGACAATATTGGAAAGACTGTAGTGGACAGAATAAAGTGGAGACTATATTGGAAAGACTAAAGTGGAAAGACTAAAGTGGACAGAGAATAGTGGAAAGAATAAGTGGACAGACTATAGTTGAAAGACTAAAGTGGACAGACTAAAGTGGAAAGACTAAAGTGGAAAGACTAAAGTGGACAGACTATAGTGGAAAGACTATAGTGGAAAGACTGTAGTGGACAGAATAAGTTGGAGAGTATAGTGGAAAGACTAAAGTGGAAAGACTAAAGTGGACAGAGAGTATTGGAAAGACTAAAGTCGAAAGACTGTAGTAGACAGACTAAAGTGGAAAAACTAAAGTGGAAAGACTAGCGTGGACAGACTATAGTGGAAAGACTATATTGGAAAGACTGTAGTGGACAGAATAAAGTGGAGACTATATTGGAAAGACTAAAGTGGAAAGACTAAAGTGGACAGAGAATAGTGGAAAGACTAAAGTGGACAGACTATAGTGGAAAGACTATAGTGGAAAGACTGTAGTGGACAGAATAAAGTGGAGACTATATTGGAAAGACTAAAGTGGACAGAGAATAGTGGAAAGACTAGCATGGACAGACTATAGTGGAAAGACTATAGTGGAAAGATTGTAGTGGACAGAATAAAGTGGAGACTGTAGTGGAAAGACTAAAGTGGACAGAGAATAGTGGAAAGACTAAAGTGGACAGACTATAGTGGAAAGACTATAGTGGAAAGACAGTAGTGGACAGAATAAAGTGGAGACTATAGTGGAAAGACTAAAGTGGACAGAGAATAGTGGAAAGACTAAAGTGGACAGACTAAAGTGGACAGACTAAAGTGGAAAGATTAAAGTGGCGACTAAAGTGGAAAGACTAAAGTGGAAAGACTAAAGTGGAAAGACTAAAGTGGACAGACTATAGTGGAAAGACTATAGTTTAAAGACTGTAGTGGACAGAATAAAGTGGAGAGTATAGTGGAAAGACTAAAGTCGACAGAGAATAGTGGAAAGACTAAAGTGGACAGACTATAGTTGAAAGACTATAGTGGATAGACTGTAGTGGACAGAATAAAGTAGAGACTATAGTGGAAAGACTAAAGTGGAAAGACTAAAGTGGACAGAGAATAGTGGAAAGACTAAAGTGGACAGACTATTGTGGAAAGACTAAAGTGGACAGACTGAAGTGGAAAGACTAAAATGGAAAGACTAAAGTGGACAGACTGTAATGGAAAGACTATAGTGGAAAGACTGTAGTGGACAGAATAAAGTGAAGAGTATAGTGGAAAGACTAAAGTGGACAGAGAATAGTGGAAAGACTGTAGTGGACAGAATAAAGAGGAGACTATAGTGGAAAGACTAAAGTGGAAAGACTAAAGTTGACAGACTATAGTTGAAAGACTATAGTGGAAAGACTGTAGTGGACAGAATAAAGTGGAGACTATAGTGGAAAGACTAAAGTGGACAGAGAATAGTGGAAAGACTAATGTGGACAGACTATAGTGGAAAGACTAAAGTGGAAAGATTAAATTGGACAGAGAATAGTGGAAAGACTGTAGTGGACAGAATAAAGAGGAGACTATAGTGGAAAGACTAAAGTGGAAAGACTAAAGTTGACAGACTATAGTTGAAAGACTATAGTGGAAAGACTGTAGTGGACAGAATAAAGTGGAGACTATAGTGGAAAGACTAAAGTGGACAGAGAATAGTGGAAAGACTAAAGTGGAAAGACTATAGTGGAAAGACTATAGTGGAAAGACTGTAGTGGACAGAATAAAGTGGAGACTATAGTGGAAAGACTAAAGTGGAAAGACTAAATTGGACAGTGAATAGTGGAAAGACTGTAGTGGACAGAATAAAGAGGAGACTATAGTGGAAAGACTAAGGTGGAAAGACTAAAGTTGACAGACTATAGTTGAAAGACTATAATGGAAAGACTGTAGTGGACAGAATAAAGTGGAGACTATAGTGGAAAGACTAAAGTGGACAGAGAATAGTGGAAAGACTAAAGTGGACAGAGAATAGTGGAAAGACTAAAGTGGAAAGACTGTAGTGGACAGAATAAAGTGGAGACTATAGTGGAAAGACTAAAGTGGAAAGACTAAGCGGACAGACTAAAGTGGAAAGACTTAAGTGGACAGACTCTATTGGAAAGACTAAGTGGACAGACTAAAGCGGAAAGACTAAAGTGGACAGAGAATAGTGGAAAGACTAAAGTGGACAGAGAATAGTGGAAAGACTAAAGTGGAAAGACTGTAGTGGACAGAATAAAGTGGAGACTATAGTGGAAAGACTAAAGTGGAAAGACTAAGTGGACAGACTAAAGTGGAAAGCCTAAAGTGGACAGACTAAAGTGGAAAGACTAAAGTGGACAGACTATAGTGGAAAGACTATAGTGGAAAGACTGTAGTGGACAGAATAAAGTGGAGACTATAGTGGAAAGACTAAAGTGGACATACTAAAGTGGACAGACTCTAGTGGAAAGACTAAGTGGACAGACTAAAGCGGAAAGACTAAAGTGGAAAGACTAAAGTGGACAGACTATAGCCTAAAGACTAAAGTGGACAGACTAAAGTGGAAAGACTAAAGTGGAAACACTAAAGTTGACAGACTATAGTGGAAAGACTATAGTGGAAAGACTAAGTGGACAGACTAAAGCGGAAAGACTAAAGTGGAAAGACTAAATTGGACAGACTATAGTGGAAAGACTAAAGTGGAAAGACTAAAGTAAAAGACTAAAGTGGACAGACTATAGTGGAAAGACTATGGTGGAAAGACTGTAGTGGACAGAATAAAGTGGAGACTATAGTGGAAAGACTAAAGTGGACAGAGAATAGTGGAAAGACTAAAGTGGACAGTCTATAGTGGAAAGACTAAAGTGGACAGACTAAAGTGGAAAGACTAAACTTGAAAGACTAAAGTGGACAGACGATAGTGGAAAGACTATAGTGGAAAGACTGTAGTGGACAGAATAAAGTGGAGACTATAGTGGAAAGACTAAAGTGCTAAGACTAAAGTGGAAAGACTAAAGTGGACAGACTATAGTGGAATGACTAAAGTGGACAGACTAAAGTGGAAAGACTAAAGTGGACAGACTCTAGTGGAAAGACTAAGTGGACAGACTAAAGCGAAAAGACTAGGGTGGAAAGAATAAAGTGGACAGACTATAGTAGAAAGACTGAAGTGGAAAGACTCAGTGGACAGACTAAAGTGTACACAATGCAGTGGACAGAATAAAGTGGAAAGACTAAAGTGGAAAGACAAAAGTGGACAGACTATAGTGGAAAGACTAAAGTGGACAGACTAAAAAGGAAAGACTAAAGTGGAAAGACTAAAGTGGACAGACTATAGTGGAAAGACTATAGAGGAAAGACTGTAGTGGACAGAATAAAGTGGAGACTGTAGTGGAAAGACTAAAGTGGACAGAGAATAGTGGAAAGACCAAAGTGGACAGACTATAGTGGAAAGACTATAGTGGAAAGACGGTAGTGGACAGAATAAAGTGGAGACTATAGTGGAAAGACTAAAGTGGACAGAGAATAGTGGAAAGACTAAAGTGGACAGACTAAAGTGGACAGACTAAAGTTGAAAGATTAAAGTGGAAAGACTAGCGTGGACAGACTATAGTGGAAAGACTATATTGGAAAGACTGTAGTGGACAGAATAAAGTGGAGACTGTAGTGGAAAGACTAAAGTGGACAGATAATAGTGGGAAGACTAAAGTGGACAGACTATACTGGAAACACTATAGTGGAAAGACTGTAGTGGACAGAATAAAGTGGAGACTATAGTTGAAAGACTAAACTGGACAGAGAATAGTGGAAAGACTAAAGTGGACAGACTAAAGTGGACAGACTAAAGTGGAAAGATTAAAGTGGAAAGACTAGCGTGGACAGACTATAGTGAAAAGACTATATTGGAAAGACTGTAGTGGACAGAATAAAGTGGAGACTATATTGGAAAGACTAAAGTGGAAAGACTAAAGTGGACAGAGAATAGTGGAAAGAATAAGTAGACAGACTATAGTTGAAAGACTAAAGTGGACAGACTAAAGTGGAAAGACTAAAGTGGAAAGACTAAAGTGGACAGACTATAGTTGAAAGACTATAGTGGAAAGACTGTAGTGTACAGAATAAGTTGGAGAGTATAGTGGAAAGACTAAAGTGGACAGAGAGTATTGGAAAGACTAAAGTGGAAAGACTGTAGTAGACAGACTAAAGTGGAAAAACTAAAGTGGAAAGACTAAAGTGGACAGACTATAGTGGAAAGACTATAGTGGAAAGACTGTAGTGGACAGAATAAAGTGGAGACTATATTGGAAAGACTAAAGTGGACAGAGAATAGTGGAAAGACTAGCATGGACAGACTATAGTGGAAAGACTATAGTGGAAAGATTGTAGTGGACAGAATAAAGTGGAGACTGTAGTGGAAAGACTAAAGTGGACAGAGAATAGTGGAAAGACTAAAGTGGACAGACTATAGTGGAAAGACTATAGTGGAAAGACTGTAGTGGACAGAATAAAGTGGAGACTATAGTGGAAAGACTAAAGTGGACAGAGAATAGTGGAAAGACTAAAGTGGACAGACTAAAGTGGACAGACTAAAGTGGAAAGATTAAAGTGGCGACTAAAGTGGAAAGACTAAAGTGGAAAGACTAAAGTGGAAAGACTAAAGTGGACAGACTATAGTGGAAAGACTATAGTTTAAAGACTGTAGTGGACAGAATAAAGTGGAGAGTATAGTAGAAAGACTAAAGTGGACAGAGAATAGTGGAAAGACTAAAGTGGACAGACTATAGTTGAAAGACTATAGTGGATAGACTGTAGTGGACAGAATAAAGTAGAGACTATAGTGGAAAGACTAAAGTGGAAAGACTAAAGTGGACAGAGAATAGTGGAAAGACTAAAGTGGACAGACTATTGTGGAAAGACTAAAGTGGACAGACTGAAGTGGAAAGACTAAATTGGAAAGACTAAAGTGGACAGACTGTAATGGAAAGACTATAGTGGAAAGACTGTAGTGGACAGAATAAAGTGGAGAGTATAGTGGAAAGACTAAAGTGGACAGAGAATAGTGGAAAGACTGTAGTGGACAGAATAAAGAGGAGACTATAGTGGAAAGACTAAAGTGGAAAGACTAAAGTTGACAGACTACAGTTGAAAGACTATAGTGGAAAGACTGTAGTGGACAGAAGAAAGTGGAGACTATAGTGGAAAGACTAAAGTGGACAGAGAATAGTGGAAAGACTAAAGTGGACAGACTATAGTGGAAAGACTAAAGTGGAAAGACTAAATTGGACAGAGAATAGTGGAAAGACTGTAGTGGACAGAATAAAGAGGAGACTATAGTGGAAAGACTAAAGTGGAAAGACTAAAGTTGAAAGACTATAGTGGAAAGACTGTAGTGGACAGAATAAAGTGGATACTATAGTGGAAAGACTAAAGTGGACAGAGAATAGTGGAAAGACTAAAGTGGACAGACTATAGTGGAAAGACTATAGTGGAAAGACTGTAGTGGACAGAATAAAGTGGAGACTATAGTGGAAAGACTAAAGTGGAAAGACTAAATTGGACAGTGAATAGTGGAAAGACTGTAGTGGACAGAATAAAGAGGAGACTATAGTGGAAAGACTAAGGTGGAAAGACTAAAGTTTACAGACTATAGTTGAAAGACTATAGTGGAAAGACTGTAGTGGACAGAATAAAGTGGAGACAATAGTGGAAAGACTAAAGTGGACAGAGAATAGTAGAAAGACTAAAGTGGACAGAGAATAGTGGAAAGACTAAAGTGGAAAGACTGTAGTGGACAGAATAAAGTGGAGACTATAGTGGAAAGACTAAAGTGGAAAGACTAAGCGGACAGACTAAAGTGGAAAGACTAAAGTGGACATACTAAAGTGGACAGACTCTAGTGGAAAGACTAAGTGGACAGACTAAAGCGGAAAGACTAAAGTGGACAGAGAATAGTGGAAAGACTAAAGTGGACAGAGAATAGTGGAAAGACTAAAGTGGAAAGACTGTAGTGGACAGAATAAAGTGGAGACTATAGTGGAAAGACTAAAGTGGAAAGACTAAGTGGACAGACTAAAGTGGAAAGACTAAAGTGGACAGACTAAAGTGGAAAGACTAAAGTGGACAGACTATAGTGGAAAGACTATAGTGGAAAGACTGTAGTGGACAGACTAAAGCGGAAAGACTAAAGTGGAAAGACTAAATTGGACAGACTATAGTGGAAAGACTAAAGTGGACAGACTAAAGTGGAAAGACTAAAGTGGAAAGACTAAAGTGGACAGACTATAGTGGAAAGACTATGGTGGAAAGACTGTAGTGGACAGAATAAAGTGGAGACTATAGTGGAAAGACTAAAGTGGACAGTGAATAGTGGAAATACTAAAGTGGACAGTCTATAGTGGAAAGACTAAAGTGGACAGACTAAAGTGGAAAGACTAAACTGGAAAGACTAAAGTGGACAGACTATAGTGGAAAGACTATAGTGGAAAGACTGTAGTGGACAGAATAAAGTGGAGACTATAGTGGAAAGACTAAAGTGCAAAGACTAAAGTGGAAAGACTAAAGTGGACAGACTATAGTGGAATGACTAAAGTGGACAGACTAAAGTGGAAAGACTAAAGTGGACAGACTCTAGTGGAAAGACTAAGTGGACAGACTAAAGCGAAAAGACTAGGGTGGAAAGACTAAAGTGGACAGACTATAGTAGAAAGACTGAAGTGGAAAGACTCAGTGGACAGACTAAAGTGTACACAATGCAGTGGACAGAATAAAGTGGAAAGACTAAAGTGGAAAGACAAAAGTGGACAGACTATAGTGGAAAGACTAAAGTGGACAGACTAAAAAGGAAAGACTAAAGTGGAAAGACTAAAATGGACAGACTATAGTGGAAAGACTATAGAGGAAAGACTGTAGTGGACAGAATAAAGTGGAGACTGTAGTGGAAAGACTAAAGTGGACAGAGAATAGTGGAAAGACTAAAGTGGACAGACTGTAGTGGAAAGACTATAGTGGAAAGACTGTAGTGGACAGAATAAAGTGGAGACTATAGTGGAAAGACTAAAGTGGACAGAGAATAGTGGAAAGACTAAAGTGGACAGACTAAAGTGGACAGACTAAAGTTGAAAGATTAAAGTGGAAAGACTAGCGTGGACAGACTATAGTGGAAAGACTATATTGGAAAGACTGTAGTGGACAGAATAAAGTGGAGACTGTAGTGGAAAGACTAAAGTGGACAGATAATAGTGGAAAGACTAAAGTGGACAGACTATAGTGGAAAGACTAAAGTGGACAGACTAAAAAGGAAAGACTAAAGTGGAAAGACTAAAGTGGACAGACTATAGTGGAAAGACTATAGAGGAAAGACTGTAGTGGACAGAATAAAGTGGAGACTGTAGTGGAAAGACTAAAGTGGACAGAGAATAGTGGAAAGACTAAAGTGGACAGACTGTAGTGGAAAGACTATAGTGGAAAGACTGTAGTGGACAGAATAAAGTGGAGACTATAGTGGAAAGACTAAAGTGGACAGAGAATAGTGGAAAGACTAAAGTGGACAGACTAAAGTGGACAGACTAAAGTGGAAAGATTAAAGTGGAAAGACTAGCGTGGACAGACTATAGTGGAAAGACTATATTGGAAAGACTGTAGTGGACAGAATAAAGTGGAGACTATATTGGAAAGACTAAAGTGGAAAGACTAAAGTGGACAGAGAATAGTGGAAAGAATAAGTGGACAGACTATAGTTGAAAGACTAAAGTGGACAGACTAAAGTGGAAAGACTAAAGTGGAAAGACTAAAGTGGACAGACTATAGTGGAAAGACTATAGTGGAAAGACTGTAGTGGACAGAATAAGTTGGAGAGTATAGTGGAAAGACTAAAGTGGAAAGACTAAAGTGGACAGAGAGTATTGGAAAGACTAAAGTGGAAAGACTGTAGTAGACAGACTAAAGTGGAAAAACTAAAGTGGAAAGACTAAACTGGACAGACTATAGTGGAAAGACTATAGTGGAAAGACTGTAGAGGACAGAATAAAGTGGAGACTATATTGGAAAGACTAAAGTGCACAGAGAATAGTGGAAAGACTAGCATGGACAGACTATAGTGGAAAGACTATAGTGGAAAGATTGTAGTGGACAGAATAAAGTGGAGACTGTAGTGGAAAGACTAAAGTGGACAGAGAATAGTGGAAAGACTAAAGTGGACAGACTATAGTGGAAAGACTATAGTGGAAAGACTGTAGTGGACAGAATAAAGGGGAGACTATAGTGGAAAGACTAAAGTGGACAGAGAATAGTGGAAAGACTAAAGTGGACAGACTAAAGTGGAAAGACTAAAGTGGAAAGATTAAAGTGGCGACTAAAGTGGAAAGACTAAAGTGGAAAGACTAAAGTGGAAAGACTAAAGTGGACAGACTATAGTGGAAAGACTATAGTTTAAAGACTGTAGTGGACAGAATAAAGTGGAGAGTATAGTGGAAAGACTAAAGTGGACAGAGAATAGTGGAAAGACTAAAGTGGACAGACTATAGTTGAAAGACTATAGTGGATAGACTGTAGTGGACAGAATAAAGTAGAGACTATAGTGGAAAGACTAAAGTGGAAAGACTAAAGTGGACAGAGAATAGTGGAAAGACTAAAGTGGACAGACTATTGTGGAAAGACTAAAGTGGACAGACTGAAGTGGAAAGACTAAAATGGAAAGACTAAAGTGGACAGACTGTAATGGAAAGACTATAGTGGAAAGACTGTAGTGGACAGAATAAAGTGGAGAGTATAGTGGAAAGACTAAAGTGGACAGAGAATAGTGGAAAGACTGTAGTGGACAGAATAAAGAGGAGACTATAGTGAAAAGACTAATGTGGAAAGACTAAAGTTGACAGACTATAGTTGAAAGACTATAGTGGAAAGACTGTAGTGGACAGAATAAAGTGGAGACTATAGTGGATAGACTAAAGTGGACAGAGAATAGTGGAAAGACTAAAGTGGACAGACTATAGTGGAAAGACTAAAGTGGAAAGACTAAATTGGACAGAGAATAGTGGAAAGACTGTAGTGGACAGAATAAAGAGGAGACTATAGTGGAAAGACTAAAGTGGAAAGACTAAAGTTGACAGACTATAGTTGAAAGACTATAGTGGAAAGATTGTAGTGGACAGAATAAAGTGGAGACTATAGTGGAAAGACTAAAGAGGACAGAGAATAGTGGAAAGACTAAAGTGGACAGACTATAGTGGAAAGACTATAGTGGAAAGACTGTAGTGGACAGAATAAAGTGGAGACTATAGTGGAAAGAATAAAGTGGAAAGACTAAATTGGACAGTGAATAGTGGAAAGACTGTAGTGGACAGAATAAAGAGGAGACTATAGTGGAAAGACTAAGGTGGAAAGACTAAAGTTGACAGACTATAGTTGAAAGACTATAGTGGAAAGACTGTAGTGGACAGAATAAAGTGGAGACTATAGTGGAAAGACTAAAGTGGACAGAGAATAGTGGAAAGACTAAAGTGGACAGAGAATAGTGGAAAGACTAAAGTGGAAAGACTGTAGTGGACAGAATAAAGTGGAGACTATAGTGGAAAGACTAAAGTGGAAAGACTAAGCGGACAGACTAAAGTGGAAAGACTAAAGTGGACATACTAAAGTGGACAGACTCTAGTGGAAAGACTAAGTGGACAGACTAAAGCGGAAAGACTAAAGTGGAAAGACTAAAGTGGACAGACTATAGTCTAAAGACTAAAGTGGACAGACTAAAGTGGAAAGACTAAAGTGGAAACACTAAAGTTGACAGACTATAGTGGAAAGACTATAGTGGAAAGACTAAGTGGACAGACTAAAGCGGAAAGACTAAAGTGGAAAGACTAAATTGGACAGACTATAGTGGAAAGACTAAAGTGGACAGACTAAAGTGGAAAGACTAAAGTGGAAAGACTAAAGTGGAAGGACTATAGTGGAAAGACTATAGTGGAAAGACTGTAGTGGACAGAATAAAGTGGAGAATATAGTGGAAAGACTAAAGTGGACAGAGAATAGTGGAAAGACTAAAGTGGACAGTCTATAGTGGAAAGACTAAAGTGGACAGACTAAAGTGGAAAGACTAAAGTGGAAAGACTAAAGTGGACAGACTATAGTGGAAAGACTATAGTGGAAAGACTGTAGTGGACAGAATAAAGTGGAGACTATAGTGGAAACACTAAAGTGGAAAGATTAAAGTGGAAAGACTAAAGTGGAAAGACTAAAGTGGACAGACTATAGTGGAAAGACTATAGTGGAAAGACTGTAGTGGACAGAATAAAGTGGAGACTATAGTGGAAAGACTAAAGTGGAAAGACTAAAGTGGAAAGACTAAAGTGGACAGACTATAGTGGAATGACTAAAGTGGACAGACTATAGTGGAAAGACTAAAGTGGAAAGACTAAAGTGGACAGAAGATAGTGGAAATGACTAAAGTGGAAAGACTAAAGTGGACAGACTAAAGTGGACAGAATAAAGTGGAAAGACTAAAGTGGAAAGACTAGTCTTTCCATAGTCTTTCCATAGTCTTCCAATAGTGGAAAGACTAAAGTGGACAGAGAATAGTGGAAAGACTAAAGTGGAAAGACTGTAGTGGACAGAATAAAGTGGAGACTATAGTGGAAGGACTAAAGTGGAAAGACTAAGTGGACAGACTAAAGTGGAAAGACTAAAGTGGACAGACTATAGTGGAAAGACTAAAGTGGACAGACTATAGAGGAAAGACTATAGTGGAAAGACTGTAGTGGACAGAATAAAGTGGAGACTATAGTGGAAAGACTAAAGTGGACATACTAAAGTGGACAGACTCTAGTGGAAAGACTAAGTGGACAGACTAAAGCGGAAAGACTAAAGTGGAAAGACTAAAGTGGACAGACTATAGTCTAAAGACTAAAGTGGACAGACTAAAGTGGAAAGACTAAAGTGGAAACACTAAAGTTGACAGACTATAGTGGAAAGACTATAGTGGAAAGACTAAGTGGACAGACTAAAGCGGAAAGACTAAAGTGGAAAGACTAAATTGGACAGACTATAGTGGAAAGACTAAAGTGGATAGACTAAAGTGGAAAGACTAAAGTGGAAAGACTAAAGTGGAAAGACTGTAGTGGAAAGACTAAAGTGGACAGACTATAGTGGAAAGACTAAAGTGGAAAGACTAAAGTGGACAGAAGATAGTTGAAATGACTAAAGTGGAAAGACTAAAGTGGAAAGACTAAAGTGGACAGAATAAAGTGGAAAGACTAAAGTGGAAAGACTAAAGTGGACAGACTATAGTGGAAAGACTATAGTGGAAAGACTGTAGCGGACAGAAAAAAGTGGAGACTATAGTGGAAAGACTAAAGTGGAAAGACTAAAGTGGACAGAGAATAGTGGAAAGACTAAAGTGGACGGACTATTGTGGAAAGACTAAAGTGGACAGACTAAAGTGGAAAGACTAAAGTGGAAAGACTAAAGTGGACAGACTATAGTGGAAAGACTATAGTTTAAAGACTGTAGTGGACAGAATAAAGTGGAGAGTATAGTGGAAAGACTAAAGTGGACAGAGAATAGTGGAAAGACTAAAGTGGACAGACTATAGTGCAAAGACTATAGTGGAGAGACTGTAGTGGACAGAATAAAGTGGAGACTATAGTGGAAAGACTAAAGTGGAAAGACTAAAGTGGACAGAGAATAGTGGAAAGACTGAAGTGGACAGACTAAAGTAGAAAAACTAAATTGGAAAGACTAAAGTGGACAGACTATATTGGAAAGACTGTAGTGGACAGAATAAAGTGGAGACTATAGTGGAAAGACTGTAGTGGACAGAATAAAGTGGAGAGTATAGTGGAAAGACTAAAGTGGACAGAGAATAGTGGAAAGACTAAATTGGACAGACTATAGTGGAAAGACTGTGGTGGAGAGACTGTAGTGGACAGAATAAAGTGGAGACTATAGTGGAAAGACTAAAGTGGAAAGACTAAATTGGACAGAGAATAGTGGAAAGACTGTAGTGGACAGAATAAAGAGGAGACTATAGTGGAAAGACTAAAGTGGAAAGACTAAAGTGGAAAGACTAAAGTTGACAGACTATAGTTGAAAGACTATAGTGGAAAGACTGTAGTGGACAGAATAAAGTGGAGACTATAGTGGAAAGACTAAAGTGGACAGAGAATAGTGGAAAGACTAAAGTGGACAGACTATAGTGGAAAGACTATGGTGGAAAGACTGTAGTGGACAGAATAAAGTGGAGACTATAATGGAAAGACTAAAGTGGAAAGACTAAAGTGGACAGACTATAGTGGAAAGACTGAAGAGGACAGACTAAAGTGGAAAAACTAAATTGGAAAGACTAAAGTGGACAGACTATAGTGGAAAGACTGTAGTGGACAGAATAAAGTGGAGACTATAGTGGAAAGACTAAAGTGGACAGAGAATAGTGGAAAACTAAAGTGGAAAGACTAAAGTTGACAGACTATAGTGGAAAGACTGAAGTGGAAAGACTCAGTGGACAAACTAAAGTGTACACACTGAAGTGGAGAGAAGAAAGTGGAGAGACTAAAGTGGAAAGACTAAAGTGGAAAGACTCAAGTGGACAGACTATAGTGGAAAGACTAAAGTGGACAGACTAAAGTGGAAAAACTAAAGTGGAAAGACTAAAGTGGACGGACTATAGTGGAAAGACTAAAGTGGAAAGACTATAGTGGAAAGACGAAAGTGGACAGACGACAGTGGAAATGACTAAAGTGGAAAGACGATAGTGGAAATGACTAAAGTGGAAAGACTAAAGTGGACAGACTAAAGTGGAAAGACTAAAGTGGAAAGACAAAAGTGGACAGACTATAGTGGAAAGACTAAAGTGGACAGACTAAAAAGGAAAGACTAAAGTGGAAAGACTATAGTGGAAAGACTATAGTGGAAAGACTGCAGTGGACAGAATAAAGTGGAGACTATAGTGGAAAGACTAAAGTGGAAAGACTAAAGTGGACAGAGAGTATTGGAAAGACTAAAGTGGAAAGACTGTAGTGGACAGACTAAAGTGGAAAAACTAAAGTGGAAAAACTAAAGTGGACAGACTATAGTGGAAAGACTATATTGGAAAGACTGTAGTGGACAGAATAAAGTGGAGACTATAGTGGAAAGACTAAAGTGGACAGAGAATAGTGGAAAACTAAAGTGGAAAGACCGTAGTGGACAGAATAAAGTGGAGACTATAGTGGAAAGACTATAGTGGAAAGACTGCAGTGGACAGAATAAAGTGGAGACGACTAAAGTGGAACGACTAAAGTGGACAGACTATAGTGGAAAGACTATAGTGGAAAGACTGCAGTGGAGACTATAGTGGAAAGACTAAAGTGGACAGAGAATAGTGGAAAACTAAAGTGGAAAGACCGTAGTGGACAGAATAAAGTGGAGACTATAGTGGAAAGACTAAAGTGGACAAACTGAAGTGGAAAGACTATAGTGGAAAGACTAAAGTGGAAAGACTAAAGTTGACAGACTATAGTGGAAAGACTGAAGTGGAAAGACTCAGTGGACAAACTAAAGTGTACACACTGAAGTGGAGAGAAGAAAATGGAGAGACTAAAGTGGAAAGACTAAAGTGGAAAGACTCAAGTGGACAGACTGTAGTGGAAAGACTAAAGTGGACAGACTAAAGTGGAAAAACTAAAGTGGAAAGACTAAAGTGGACGGACTATAGTGGAAAGAATAAAGTGGAAAGACTATAGTGGAAAGACTAAAGTGGACAGACGACAGTGGAAATGACTAAAGTGGAAAGACGATAGTGGAAATGACTAAAGTGGAAAGACTAAAGTGGACAGACTAAAGTGGAAAGACTAAAGTGGAAAGACAAAAGTGGACAGACTATAGTGGAAAGACTAAAGTGGACAGACTAAAAAGGAAAGACTAAAGTGGAAAGACTAAAGTGGACAGACTATAGTGGAAAGACTATAGAGGAAAGACTGTAGTGGACAGAATAAAGTGGAGACTGTAGTGGAAAGACTAAAGTGGACAGAGAATAGTGGAAAGACTAAAGTGGACAGACTATAGTGGAAAGACTATAGTGGAAAGACTGTAGTGGACAGACTGTAGTGGACAGAATAAAGTGGAGAGTATAGTGGAAAGACTAAAGTGGACAGAGAATAGTGGAAAGACTAAAGTGGACCGACTAAAGTGGACAGACTAAAGTGGAAAGATTAAAGTGGAAAGACTAGCGTGGACAGACTGAAGTGGAAAGACTATATTGGTAAGACTGTAGTGGACAGAATAAAGTGGAGACTGTAGAGGAAAGACTGAAGTAGACAGATAATAGTGGAAAGACTAAAGTGGACAGACTGTACTGGAAAGACTATAGTGGAAAGACTGTAGTGGACAGAATAAAGTGGAGACTATAGTGGAAAGACTAAAGTGGACAGAGGATAGTGGAAAGACTAAAGTGGACAGACTAAAGTGGACAGACTAAAGTGGAAAGATTAAAGTGGAAAGACTAGCGTGGACAGACTATAGTGGAAAGACTATAGTGGAAAGATTGTAGTGGACAGAATAAAGTGGAGACTGTAGTGGAAAGACTAAAGTGGACAGAGAATAGTGGAATACTAAAGTGGACAGACTATAGTGGAAAGACTATAGTGGAAAGACTGTAGTGGACAGAATAAAGTGGAGACTATAGTGGAAAGACTAAAGTGGACAGAGAATAGTGGAAAGACTAAAGTGGACAGACTAAAGTGGACAGACTAAAGTGGAAAGATTAAAGTGGAAAGACTAGCGTGGACAGACTATAGTGGAAAGACTATACTGGAAAGACTGTAGTGGACAGAATAAAGTGGAGACTATATTGGAAAGACTAAAGTGGAAAGACTAAAGTGGACAGAGAATAGTGGAAAGACTATAGTGGAAAGACTGTAATGGACAGAATAAAGTGGAGAGTGTAGTCGAAAGACTAAAGTGGACAGAGAATAGTGGAAAGACTAAAGTGGACAGATTATAGTTGAAAGACTAAAGTGGACAGACTAAAGTGGAAAGACTAAAGTGGAAAGACTAAAGTGGACAGACTATAGTGGAAAGACTATATTGGAAAGACTGTAGTGGACAGAATAAAGTGGAGACTGTAGAGGAAAGACTGAAGTGGACAGATAATAGTGGAAAGACTAAAGTGGACAGACTGTACTGGAAAGACTATAGTGGAAAGACTAAAGTGGAAAGACTAAAGTGGACAGACTATAGTGGAAAGACTATAGTGGAAAGACTGTAGTGGACAGAATAAAGTGGAGAGTGTAGTGGAAAGACTAAAGTGGACAGAGAATAGTGGAAAGACTAAAGTGGACAGACTATAGTTGAAAGACTAAAGTGGACAGACTAAAGTGGAAAGACTAAAGTGGAAAGACTAAAGTGGACAGACTATAGTGGAAATACTATAGTGGAAAGAATGTAGTGGACAGAATAAAGTGGAGAGTATAGTGGAAAGACTAAAGTGGAAAGACTAAAGTGGACAGAGAGTATTGGAAAGACTAAAGTGGAAAGACTGTAGTGGACAGACTAAAGTGGAAAAACTAAAGTGGAAAGACTAAAGTGGACAGACTATAGTGGAAAGACTATATTGGAAAGACTGTAGTGGAAAGACTGTAGTGGACAGAATAAAGTGGAGACTATAGTGGAAAGACTAAAGTGGACATACTAAAGTGGACAGACTCTAGTGGAAAGACTAAGTGGACAGACTAAAGCGGAAAGACTAAAGTGGAAAGACTAAAGTGGACAGACTAAAGTCTAAAGACTAAAGTGGACCGACTAAAGTGGAAAGACTAAAGTGGACAGAAGATAGTGGAAATGACTAAAGTGGAAAGACTAAAGTGGACAGACTAAAGTGGACAGAATAAAGTGGAAAGACTTAAGTGGAAAGACTAGTCTTTCCATAGTCTTTCCATAGTCTTCCAATAGTGGAAAGACTAAAGTGGACAGAGAATAGTGGAAAGACTAAAGTGGAAAGACTGTAGTGGACAGAATAAAGTGGAGACTATAGTGGAAGGACTAAAGTGGAAAGACTAAGTGGACAGACTAAAGTGGAAAGACTAAAGTGGACAGACTAAAGTGGAAAGACTAAAGTGGACAGACTATAGTGGAAAGACTATAGTGGAAAGACTGTAGTGGACAGAATAAAGTGGAGACTATAGTGGAAAGACTAAAGTGGACAGACTAAAGCGGAAAGACTAAAGTGGAAAGACTAAAGTGGACAGACTATAGTCTAAAGACTAAAGTGGACAGACTAAAGTGGAAAGACTAAAGTGGAAACACCAAAGTTGACAGACTATAGTGGAAAGACTATAGTGGAAAGACTAAGTGGACAGACTAAAGCGGAAAGACTAAAGTGGAAAGACTAAATTGGACAGACTATAGTGGAAAGACTAAAGTGGACAGACTAAAGTGGAAAGACTAAAGTGGAAAGACTAAAGTGGACAGACTATAGTGGAAAGACTATAGTGGAAAGACTGTAGTGGACAGAATAAAGTGGAGACTATAGTGGAAAGACTAAAGTGGACAGACTAAAGTGGAACGACTAAAGTGGAAAGACTAAAGTGGACAGACTATAGTGGAAAGACTATAGTGGAAAGACTGTAGTGGACAGAATAAAGTGGAGACTATAGTGGAAAGACTAAAGTGGAAAGACTAAAGTGGAAAGACTAAAGTGGACAGACTATAGTGGAAAGACTAAAGTGGACAGACTATAGTGGAAAGACTAAAGTGGAAAGACTAAAGTGGACAGAAGATAGTGGAAATGACTAAAGTGGAAAGACTAAAGTGGACAGACTAAAGTGGACAGAATAAAGTGGAAAGACTAAAGTGGAAAGACTAAAGTGGACAGACTATAGTGGAAAGACTATAGTGGGAAGACTGTAGCGGACAGAAAAAAGTGGAAACTATAGTGGAAAGACTAAAGTGGACAGAGAATAGTGGAAAGACTAAAGTGGACGGACTATAGTGGAAAGACTAAAGTGGACAGACTAAAGTGGAAAGACTATAGTGGAAAGACTCAGTGGACAAACTAAAGTGTACACACTGAAGTGGAGAGAAGAAAGTGGAGAGACTAAAGTGGAAAGACTAAAGTGGAAAGACTCAAGTGGACAGACTATAGTGGAAAGACTAAAGTGGACAGACTAAAGTGGAAAAACTAAAGTGGAAAGACTAAAGTGGACGGACTATAGTGGAAAGACTAAAGTGGAAAGACTATAGTGGAAAGACTAAAGTGGACAGACGACAGTGGAAATGACTAAAGTGGAAAGACGATAGTGGAAATGACTAAAGTGGAAAGACTAAAGTGGACAGACTGAAGTGGAAAGACTAAAGTGGAAAGACAAAAGTGGACAGACTATAGTGGAAAGACTAAAGTGGACAGACTAAAAAGGAAAGACTAAAGTGGAAAGACTAAAGTGGACAGACTATAGTGGAAAGACTATAGAGGAAAGACTGTAGTGGACAGAATAAAGTGGAGACTGTAGTGGAAAGACTAAAGTGGACAGAGAATAGTGGAAAGACTAAAGTGGACAGACTATAGTGGAAAGACTATAGTGGAAAGACTGTAGTGGACAGAATAAAGTGGAGAGTATAGTGGAAAGACTAAAGTGGACAGAGAATAGTGGAAAGACTAAAGTGGACAGACTAAAGTGGAACGACTAAAGTGGAAAGATTAAAGTGGAAAGACTAGCGTGGACAGACTGAAGTGGAAAGACTATATTGGTAAGACTGTAGTGGACAGAATAAAGTGGAGACTGTAGAGGAAAGACTGAAGTAGACAGACAATAGTGGAAAGACTAAAGTGGACAGACTGTACTGGAAAGACTATAGTGGAAAGACTGTAGTGGACAGAATGAAGTGGAGACTATAGTGGAAAGACTAAAGTGGACAGAGAATAGTGGAAAGACTAAAGTGGACAGACTAAAGTGGACAGACTAAAGTGGAAAGAAGTGGAAAGACTAGCGTGGACAGACTATAGTGGATAGACTATAGTGGAAAGATTGTAGTGGACAGAATAAAGTGGAGACTGTAGTGGAAAGACTAAAGTGGACAGAGAATAGTGGAAAGACTAAAGTGGACAGACTATAGTGGAAAGACTATAGTGGAAAGACTGTAGTGGACAGAATAAAGTGGAGACTATAGTGGAAAGACTAAAGTGGACAGAGAATAGTGGAAAGACTAAAGTGGACAAACTAAAGTGGACAGACTAAAGTGGAAAGATTAAAGTGGAAAGACTAGCGTGGACAGACTATAGTGGAAAGACTATACTGGAAAGACTGCATTGGACAGAATAAAGTGGAGACTATATTGGAAAGACTAAAGTGGAAAGACTAAAGTGGACAGAGAATAGTGGAAAGACTATAGTGGAAAGACTGTAGTGGACAGAATAAAGTGGAGAGTGTAGTGGAAAGACTAAAGTGGACAGAGAATAGTGGAAAGACTAAAGTGGACAGATTATAGTTGAAAGACTAAAGTGGACAGACTAAAGTGGAAATACTAAAGTGGAAAGACTAAAGTGGACAGACTATAGTGGAAAGACTATATTGGAAAGACTGTAGTGGACAGAATAAAGTGGAGACTGTAGAGGAAAGACTGAAGTGGACAGATAATAGTGGAAAGACTAAAGTGGACAGACTGTACTGGAAAGACTATAGTGGAAAGACTAAAGTGGAAAGACTAAAGTGGACAGACTATAGTGGAAAGACTATAGTGGAAAGACTGTAGTGGACAGAATAAAGTGGAAAAACTAAAGTGGAAAGACTAAAGTGGACAGACTATAGTTGAAAGACTAAAGTGGACAGACTATAGTTGAAAGACTAAAGTGGACAGACTAAAGTGGAAAGACTAAAGTGGAAAGACTAAAGTGGACAGACTATAGTGGAAATACTATAGTGGAAAGACTGTAGTGGACAGAATAAAGTGGAGAGTATAGTGGAAAGACTAAAGTGGAAAGACTAAAGTGGACAGAGAGTATTGGAAAGACTAAAGTGGAAAGACTGTAGTGGACAGACTAAAGTGGAAAAACTAAAGTGGAAAGACTAAAGTGGACAGACTATAGTGGAAAGACTATATTGGAAAGACTGTAGTGGAAAGACTGTAGTGGACAGAATAAAGTGGAGACTATAGTGGAAAGACTAAAGTGGACATACTAAAGTGGACAGACTCTAGTGGAAAGACTAAGTGGACAGACTAAAGCGGAAAGACTAAAGTGGAAAGACTAAAGTGGACAGACTATAGTCTAAAGACTAAAGTGGACAGACTAAAGTGGAAAGACTAAAGTGGACAGAAGATAGTGGAAATGACTAAAGTGGAAAGACTAAAGTGGACAGACTAAAGTGGACAGAATAAAGTGGATAGACTAAAGTGGAAAGACTAGTCTTTCCATAGTCTTTCCGTAGTCTTCCAATAGTGGAAAGACTAAAGTGGACAGAGAATAGTGGAAAGACTAAAGTGGAAAGACTGTAGTGGACAGAATAAAGTGGAGACTATAGTAGAAGGACTAAAGTGGAAAGACTAAGTGGACAGACTAAAGTGGAAAGACTAAAGTGGACAGACTAAAGTGGAAAGACTAAAGTGGACAGACTATAGTGGAAAGACTATAGTGGAAAGACTGTAGTGGACAGAATAAAGTGGAGACTATAGTGGAAAGACTAAAGTGGACATACTAAAGTGGACAGACTCTAGTGGAAAGACTAAGTGGACAGACTAAAGCGGAAAGACTAAAGTGGAAAGACTAAAGTGGACAGACTATAGTCTAAAGACTAAAGTGGACAGACTAAAGTGGAAAGACTAAAGTGGAAACACTAAAGTTGACAGACTATAGTGGAAAGACTATAGTGGAAAGACTAAGTGGACAGACTAAAGCGGAAAGACTAAAGTGGAAAGACTAAATTGGACAGACTATAGTGGAAAGACTAAAGTGGACAGACTAAAGTGGAAAGACTATAGTGGAAAGACTGTAGTGGACAGAATAAAGTGGAGACTATAGTGGAAAGACTAAAGTGGACAGACTAAAGTGGAAAGACTAAAGTGGAAAGACTAAAGTGGACAGACTATAGTGGAAAGACTATAGTGGAAAGACTGTAGTGGACAGAATAAAGTGGAGACTATAGTGGAAAGACTAAAGTGGAAAGACTAAAGTGGAAAGACTAAAGTGGACAGACTATAGTGGAAAGACTAAAGTGGACAGACTATAGTGGAAAGACTAAAGTGGAAAGACTAAAGTGGAAAGACTAAAGTGGACAGAAGATAGTGGAAATGACTAAAGTGGAAAGACTAAAGTGGACAGACTAAAGTGGACAGAATAAAGTGGAAAGACTAAAGTGGAAAGACTAAAGTGGACAGACTATAGTGGAAAGACTATAGTGGGAAGACTGTAGCGGACAGAAAAAAGTGGAAACTATAGTGGAAAGACTAAAGTGGACAGAGAATAGTGGAAAGACTAAAGTGGACGGACTATAGTGGAAAGACTAAAGTGGACAGACTAAAGCGGAAAGACTAAAGTGGAAAGACTAAAGTGGACAGACTATAGTGGAAAGACTATAGTGGAAAGACTGTAGTGGACAGAATAAAGTGGAGGGTATAGTGGAAAGACTAAAGTGGACAGAGAATAGTGGAAAGACTAAAGTGGACAGACTATAGTGCAAAGACTATAGTGGAGAGACTGTAGTGGACAGAATAAAGTGGAGACTATAGTGGAAAGACTAAAGTGGAAAGACTAAAGTGGACAGAGAATAGTGGAAAGACTGAAGTGGACAGACTAAATTGGAAAAACTAAATTGGAAAGACTGTAGTGGACAGAATAAAGTGGAGACTATCGTGGAAAGACTAAAGTGGACAGAGAATAGTGGAAAGACTAAAGTGGACAGACTAAAGTGGACAGACTATAGTGGAAAGACTATATTGGAAAGACTGTAGTGGACAGAATAAAGTGGAGACTATAGTGGAAAGACTAAAGTGGACATACTAAAGTGGACAGACTCTAGTGGAAAGACTAAGTGGACAGACTAAAGCGGAAAGACTAAAGTGGAAAGACTAAAGTGGACAGACTATAGTCTAAAGACTAAAGTGGACAGACTAAAGTGGAAAGACTAAAGTGGACAGAAGATAGTGGAAATGACTAAAGTGGAAAGACTAAAGTGGACAGACTAAAGTGGACAGAATAAAGTGGATAGACTAAAGTGGAAAGACTAGTCTTTCCATAGTCTTTCCATAGTCTTCCAATAGTGGAAAGACTAAAGTGGACAGAGAATAGTGGAAAGACTAAAGTGGAAAGACTGTAGTGGACAGAATAAAGTGGAGACTATAGTGGAAGGACTAAAGTGGAAAGACTAAGTGGACAGACTAAAGTGGAAAGACTAAAGTGGACAGACTAAAGTGGAAAGACTAAAGTGGACAGACTATAGTGGAAAGACTATAGTGGAAAGACTGTAGTGGACAGAATAAAGTGGAGACTATAGTGGAAAGACTAAAGTGGACATACTAAAGTGGACAGACTCTAGTGGAAAGACTAAGTGGACAGACTAAAGCGGAAAGACTAAAGTGGAAAGACTAAAGTGGACAGACTATAGTCTAAAGACTAAAGTGGACAGACTAAAGTGGAAAGACTAAAGTGGAAACACTAAAGTTGACAGACTATAGTGGAAAGACTATAGTGGAAAGACTAAGCTAAAGCGGAAAGACTAAAGTGGAAAGACTAAATTGGACAGACTATAGTGGAAAGACTAAAGTGGACAGACTAAAGTGGAAAGACTAAAGTGGAAAGACTAAAGTGGACAGACTATAGTGGAAAGACTATAGTGGAAAGACTGTAGTGGACAGAATAAAGTGGAGACTATAGTGGAAAGACTAAAGTGGACAGACTAAAGTGGAAAGACTAAATTGGAAAGACTAAAGTGGACAGACTATAGTGGAAAGACTATAGTGGAAAGACTGTAGTGGACAGAATAAAGTGGAGACTATAGTGGAAAGACTAAAGTGGAAAGACTAAAGTGGAAAGACTAAAGTGGACAGACTATAGTGGAAAGACTAAAGTGGACAGACTATAGTGGAAAGACTAAAGTAGAAAGACTAAAGTGGAAAGACTAAAGTGGACAGAAGATAGTGGAAATGACTAAAGTGGAAAGACTAAAGTGGACAGACTAAAGTGGACAGAATAAAGTGGAAAGACTAAAGTGGAAAGACTAAAGTGGACAGACTATAGTGGAAAGACTATAGTGGGAAGACTGTAGCGGACAGAAAAAAGTGGAAACTATAGTGGAAAGACTAAAGTGGACAGAGAATAGTGGAAAGACTAAAGTGGACGGACTATAGTGGAAAGACTAAAGTGGACAGACTAAAGTGGAAAGACTAAAGTGGAAAGACTAAAGTGGACAGACTATAGTGGAAAGACTATAGTGGAAAGACTGTAGTGGACAGAATAAAGTGGAGAGTATAGTGGAAAGACTAAAGTGGACAGAGAATAGTGGAAAGACTAAAGTGGACAGACTATAGTGCAAAGACTATAGTGGAGAGACTGTAGTGGACAGAATAAAGTGGAGACTATAGTGGAAAGACTAAAGTGGAAAGACTAAAGTGGACAGAGAATAGTGGAAAGACTGAAGTGGACAGACTAAATTGGAAAAACTAAATTGGAAAGACTGTAGTGGACAGAATAAAGTGGAGACTATCGTGGAAAGACTAAAGTGGACAGAGAATAGTGGAAAGACTAAAGTGGACAGACTAAAGTGGAAAGACTAAAGTGGAAAGACTAAAGTGGACAGACTATAGTGGAAAGACTATAGTGGAAAGACTGTAGTGGACAGAATAAAGTGGAGACTATAGTGGAAAGACTAAAGTGGACAGAGAATAGTGGAAAGACTAAAGTGGACAGACTAAATTGGACAGACTATAGTGGAAAGACTATAGTGGAAAAACTATAGTGGAAAGACTATAGTGGAAAGACTGTAGTGGACAGAATAAAGTGGAGACTATAGTGGAAAGACTAAAGTGGACAGATAATAGTGGAAAGACTAAAGTGGACAGACTAAAGTGGACAGACTAAAGTGGAAAGATTAAAGTGGAAAGACTAGCGTGGACAGACTATAGTGGAAAGACTATATTTGAAAGACTGTAGTGGACAGAATAAAGTGGAGACTATATTGGAAAGACTAAAGTGGAAAGACTAAAGTGGACAGAGAATAGTGGAAAGACTAAAGTGGACAGACTATAGTTGAAAGACTAAAGTGGACAGACTAAAGTGGAAAGACTAAAGTGGAAAGACTAAAGTGGACAGACTATAGTGGAAAGACTATAGTGGAAAGACTGTAGTGGACAGAATAAAGTGGAGATTATAGTGGAAAGACTAAAGTGGAAAGACTAAAGTGGACAGAGAGTATTGGAAAGACTAAAGTGGAAAGACTGTAGTGGACAGACTAAAGTGGAAAAACTAAAGTGGAAAGACTAAAGTGGACAGACTATAGTGGAAAGACTATAGTTGAAAGACTGTAGTGGACAGAATAAAGTGGAGACTATAGTGGAAAGACTAAAGTGGACAGAGAATAGTGGAAAGACTAAAGTGGACAGACTAAAGTGGACAGACTAAAGTGGACAGACTATAGTGGAAAGACTATATTGGAAAGACTGTAGTGGAAAGACTGTAGTGGACAGAATAAAGTGGAGACTATAGTGGAAAGACTAAAGTGGACAGACTAAAGTGGAAAGACTAAAGTGGAAAGACTAAAGTGGACAGACTATAGTGGAAATACTATAGTGGAAAGACTGTAGTGGACAGAATAAAGTGGAGAGTATAGTGGAAAGACTAAAGTGGAAAGACTAAAGTGGACAGAGAGTATTGGAAAGACTAAAGTGGAAAGACTGTAGTGGACAGACTAAAGTGGAAAAACTAAAGTGGAAAGACTAAAGTGGACAGACTATAGTGGAAAGACTATATTGGAAAGACTGTAGTGGAAAGACTGTAGTGGACAGAATAAAGTGGAGACTATAGTGGAAAGACTAAAGTGGACATACTAAAGTGGACAGACTCTAGTGGAAAGACTAAGTGGACAGACTAAAGCGGAAAGACTAAAGTGGAAAGACTAAAGTGGACAGACTATAGTCTAAAGACTAAAGTGGACAGACTAAACTGGAAAGACTAAAGTGGACAGAAGATAGTGGAAATGACTAAAGTGGAAAGACTAAAGTGGACAGACTAAAGTGGACAGAATAAAGTGGAAAGACTAAAGTGGAAAGACTAGAGTGGACAGACTATAGTGGAAAGACTATAGTGGGAAGACTGTAGCGGACAGAAAAAAGTGGAAACTATAGTGGAAAGACTAAAGTGGACAGAGAATAGTGGAAAGACTAAAGTGGACGGACTATAGTGGAAAGACTAAAGTGGACAGACTAAAGTGGAAAGACTATAGTGGAAAGACTGAAGTGGAAAGACTCATTGGACAAACTAAAGTGTACACACTGAAGTGGAGAGAAGAAAGTGGAGAGACTAAAGTGGAAAGACTAAAGTGGAAAGACTCAAGTGGACAGACTATAGTGGAAAGACTAAAGTGGACAGACTAAAGTGGAAAAACTAAAGTGGAAAGACTAAAGTGGACGGACTATAGTGGAAAGACTAAAGTGGAAAGACTATATTGGAAAGAATAAAGTGGACAGACGACAGTGGAAATGACTAAAGTGGAAAGACGATAGTGGAAATGACTAAAGTGGAAAGACTAAAGTGGACAGACTAAAGTGGAAAGACTAAAGTGGAAAGACAAAAGTGGACAGACTATAGTGGAAAGACTAAAGTGGACAGACTAAAAAGGAAAGACTAAAGTGGAAAGACTAAAGTGGACAGACTATAGTGGAAAGACTATAGAGGAAAGACTGTAGTGGACAGAATAAAGTGGAGACTGTAGTGGAAAGACTAAAGTGGACAGAGAATAGTGGAAAGACTAAAGTGGACAGACTATAGTGGAAAGACTATAGTGGAAAGACTGTAGTGGACAGAATAAAGTGGAGAGTATAGTGGAAAGACTAAAGTGGACAGAGAAAAGTGGAAAGACTAAAGTGGACAGACTAAAGTGGACAGACTAAAGTGGAAAGATTAAAGTGGAAAGACTAGCGTGGACAGACTGAAGTGGAAAGACTATATTGGTAAGACTGTAGTGGACAGAATAAAGTGGAGACTGTAGAGGAAAGACTGAAGTAGACAGATAATAGTGGAAAGACTAAAGTGGACAGACTGTACTGGAAAGACTATAGTGGAAAGACTGTAGTGGACAGAATGAAGTGGAGACTATAGTGGAAAGACTAAAGTGGACAGAGAATAGTGGAAAGACTAAAGTGGACAGACTAAAGTGGACAGACTAAAGTGGAAAGAAGTGGAAAGACTAGCGTGGACAGACTATAGTGGAAAGACTATAGTGGAAAGATTGTAGTGGACAGAATAAAGTGGAGACTGTAGTGGAAAGACTAAAGTAGACAGAGAATAGTGGAAAGACTAAAGTGGACAGACTATAGTGGAAAGACTATAGTGGAAAGACTGTAGTGGACAGAATAAAGTGGAGACTATAGTGGAAAGACTAAAGTGGACAGAGAATAGTGGAAAGACTAAAGTGGACAGACTAAAGTGGAAAGATTAAAGTGGAAAGACTAGCGTGGACAGACTATAGTGGAAAGACTATACTGGAAAGACTGTAGTGGACAGAATAAAGTGGAGACTATATTGGAAAGACTAAAGTGGAAAGACTAAAGTGGACAGAGAATAGTGGAAAGACTATAGTGGAAAGACTGTAGTGGACAGAATAAAGTGGAGAGTGTAGTGGAAAGACTAAAGTGGACAGAGAATAGTGGAAAGACTAAAGTGGACAGATTATAGTTGAAAGACTAAAGTGGACAGACTAAAGTGGAAAGACTAAAGTGGAAAGACTAAAGTGGACAGACTATAGTGGAAAGACTATATTGGAAAGACTGTAGTGGACAGAATAAAGTGGAGACTGTAGAGGAAAGACTGAAGTGGACAGATAATAGTGGAAAGACTAAAGTGGACAGACTGTACTGGAAAGACTATAGTGGAAAGACTAAAGTGGAAAGACTAAAGTGGACAGACTATAGTGGAAAGACTATAGTGGAAAGACTGTAGTGGACAGAATAAAGTGGAGAGTGTAGTGGAAAGACTAAAGTGGACAGAGAATAGTGGAAAGACTAAAGTGGACAGACTATAGTTGAAAGACTAAAGTGGACAGACTAAAGTGGAAAGACTAAAGTGGAAACACTAAAGTGGACAGACTATAGTGGAAATACTATAGTGGAAAGACTGTAGTGGACAGAATAAAGTGGAGAGTATAGTGGAAAGACTAAAGTGGAAAGACTAAAGTGGACAGAGAGTATTGGAAAGACTAAAGTGGAAAGACTGTAGTGGACAGACTAAAGTGCAAAAACTAAAGTGGAAAGACTAAAGTGGACAGACTATAGTGGAAAGACTATATTGGAAAGACTGTGGTGGAAAGACTGTAGTGGACAGAATAAAGTGGAGACTATAGTGGAAAGACTAAAGTGGACATACTAAAGTGGACAGACTCTAGTGGAAAGACTAAGTGGACAGACTAAAGCGGAAAGACGAAAGTGGAAAGACTAAAGTGGACAGACTATAGTCTAAAGACTAAAGTGGACAGACTAAAGTGGAAAGACTAAAGTGGACAGAAGATAGTGGAAATGACTAAAGTGGAAAGACTAAAGTGGACAGACTAAAGTGGACAGAATAAAGTGGATAGACTAAAGTGGAAAGACTAGTCTTTCCATAGTCTTTCCATAGTCTTCCAATAGTGGAAAGACTAAAGTGGACAGAGAATAGTGGAAAGACTAAAGTGGAAAGACTGTAGTGGACAGAATAAAGTGGAGACTATAGTGGAAGGACTAAAGTGGAAAGACTAAGTGGACAGACTAAAGTGGAAAGACTAAAGTGGACAGACTAAAGTGGAAAGACTAAAGTGGACAGACTATAGTGGAAAGACTATAGTGGAAAGACTGTAGTGGACAGAATAAAGTGGAGACTATAGTGGAAAGACTAAAGTGGACATACTAAAGTGGACAGACTCTAGTGGAAAGACTAAGTGGACAGACTAAAGCGGAAAGACTAAAGTGGAAAGACTAAAGTGGACAGACTATAGTCTAAAGACTAAAGTGGACAGACTAAAGTGGAAAGACTAAAGTGGAAACACTAAAGTTGACAGACTATACTGGAAAGACTATAGTGGAAAGACTAAGTGGACAGACTAAAGCGGAAAGACTAAAGTGGAAAGACTAAATTGGACAGACTATAGTGGAAAGACTAAAGTGGACAGACTAAAGTGGAAAGACTAAAGTGGAAAGACTAAAGTGGACAGACTATAGTAGAAAGACTATAGTGGAAAGACTGTAGTGGACAGAATAAAGTGGAGACTATAGTGGAAAGACTAAAGTGGACAGACTAAAGTGGAAAGACTAAAGTGGAAAGACTAAAGTGGACAGACTATAGTGGAAAGACTAAAGTGGAAAGACTAAAGTGGAAAGACTAAAGTGGACAGAAGATAGTGGAAATGACTAAAGTGGAAAGACTAAAGTGGACAGACTAAAGTGGACAGAATAAAGTGGAAAGACTAAAGTGGAAAGACTAAAGTGGACAGACTATAGTGGAAAGACTATAGTGGGAAGACTGTAGCGGACAGAAAAAAGTGGAAACTATAGTGGAAAGACTAAAGTGGACAGAGAATAGTGGAAAGACTAAAGTGGACGGACTATAGTGGAAAGACTAAAGTGGACAGACTAAAGTGGAAAGACTAAAGTGGAAAGACTAAAGTGGACAGACTATAGTGGAAAGACTATAGTGGAAAGACTGTAGTGGACAGAATAAAGTGGAGAGTATAGTGGAAAGACTAAAGTGGACAGAGAATAGTGGAAAGACTAAAGTGGACAGACTATAGTGCAAAGACTATAGTGGAGAGACTGTAGTGGACAGAATAAAGTGGAGACTATAGTGGAAAGACTAAAGTGGAAAGACTAAAGTGGACAGAGAATAGTGGAAAGACTGAAGTGGACAGACTAAATTGGAAAAACTAAATTGGAAAGACTGTAGTGGACAGAATAAAGTGGAGACTATCGTGGAAAGACTAAAGTGGACAGAGAATAGTGGAAAGACTAAAGTGGACAGACTAAAGTGGAAAGACTAAAGTGGAAAGACTAAAGTGGACAGACTATAGTGGAAAGACTATAGTGGAAAGACTGTAGTGGACAGAATAAAGTGGAGACTATAGTGGAAAGACTAAAGTGGACAGAGAATAGTGGAAAGACTAAAGTGGACAGACTAAAGTGGACAGACTATAGTGGAAAGACTAAAGTGGACAGACTAAAGTGGAAAGACTAAAGTGGAAAGACTAAAGTGGACAGACTATAGTGGAAAGACTATAGTGGAAAGACTGTAGTGGACAGAATAAAGTGGAGACTATAGTGGAAAGACTAAAGTGGACAGATAATAGTGGAAAGACTAAAGTGGACAGACTAAAGTGGACAGACTAAAGTGGAAAGATTAAAGTGGAAAGACTAGCGTGGACAGACTATAGTGGAAAGACTATATTTGAAAGACTGTAGTGGACAGAATAAAGTGGAGACTATATTGGAAAGACTGAAGTGGAAAGACTAAAGTGGACAGAGAATAGTGGAAAGACTAAAGTGGACAGACTATAGTTGAAAGACTAAAGTGGACAGACTAAAGTGGAAAGACTAAAGTGGAAAGACTAAAGTGGACAGACTATAGTGGAAAGACTATAGTGGAAAGACTGTAGTGGACAGAATAAAGTGGAGATTATAGTGGAAAGACTAAAGTGGAAAGACTAAAGTGGACAGAGAGTATTGGAAAGACTAAAGTGGAAAGACTGTAGTGGACAGACTAAAGTGGAAAAACTAAAGTGGAAAGACTAAAGTGGACAGACTATAGTGGAAAGACTATAGTGGAAAGACTGTAGTGGACAGAATAAAGTGGAGACTATAGTGGAAAGGCTAAAGTGGACAGAGAATAGTGGAAAGACTAAAGTGGACAGACTAAAGTGGACAGACTAAAGTGGACAGACTATAGTGGAAAGACTATATTGGAAAGACTGTAGTGGAAAGACTGTAGTGGACAGAATAAAGTGGAGACTATAGTGGAAAGACTAAAGTGGACAGACTAAAGTGGAAAGACTAAAGTGGAAAGACTAAAGTGGACAGACTATAGTGGAAATACTATAGTGGAAAGACTGTAGTGGACAGAATAAAGTGGAGAGTATAGTGGAAAGACTAAAGTGGACAGAGAGTATTGGAAAGACTAAAGTGGAAAGACTGTAGTGGACAGACTAAAGTGGAAAAACTAAAGTGGAAAGACTAAAGTGGACAGACTATAGTGGAAAGACTATATTGGAAAGACTGTAGTGGAAAGACTGTAGTGGACAGAATAAAGTGGAGACTATAGTGGAAAGACTAAAGTGGACATACTAAAGTGGACAGACTCTAGTAGAAAGACTAAGTGGACAGACTAAAGCGGAAAGACTAAAGTGGACAGACTATAGTCTAAAGACTAAAGTGGACAGACTAAAGTGGAAAGACTAAAGTGGACAGAAGATAGTGGAAATGACTAAAGTGTAAAGACTAAAGTGGACAGACTAAAGTGGACAGAGTAAAGTGGAAAGACTAAAGTGGAAAGACTAGTCTTTCCATAGTCTTTCCATAGTCTTCCAATAGTGGAATGACTAAAGTGGACAGAGAATAGTGGAAAGACTAAAGTGGAAAGACTGTAGTGGACAGAATAAAGTGGAGACTATAGTGGACAGACTAAAGTGGAAAGACTAAAGTGGACAGACTAAAGTGGAAAGACTAAAGTGGACAGACTATAGTGGAAAGACTATAGTGGAAAGACTGTAGTGGACAGAATAAAGTGGAGACTATAGTGGAAAGACTAAAGTGGACATACTAAAGTGGACAGACTCTAGTGGAAAGACTAAGTGGACAGACTAAAGCGGAAAGACTAAAGTGGAAAGACTAAAGTGGACAGACTATAGTCTAAAGACTAAAGTGGACAGACTAAAGTGGAAAGACTAAAGTGGAAACACTAAAGTTGACAGACTATAGTGGAAAAACTATAGTGGAAAGACTAAGTGGACAGACTAAAGCGGAAAGACTAAAGTGGAAAGACTAAATTGGACAGACTATAGTGGAAAGACTAAAGTGGACAGACTAAAGTGGAAAGACTAAAGTGGAAAGACTAAAGTGGACAGACTATAGTGGAAAGACTATAGTGGAAATACTGTAGTGGACAGAATAAAGTGGAGACTATAGTGGAAAGACTAAAGTGGACAGACTAAAGTGGAAAGACTAAAGTGGAAAGACTAAAGTGGACAGACTATAGTGGAAAGACTATAGTGGAAAGACTGTAGTGGAGAGAATAAAGTGGAGACTATAGTGGAAAGACGAAAGTGGAAAGACTAAAGTGGAAAGACTAAAGTGGACAGACTATAGTGGAAAGACTAAAGTGGACAGACTATAGTGGAAAGACTAAAGTGGAAAGACTAAAGTGGAAAGACTAAAGTGGACAGAAGATAGTGGAAATGACTAAAGTGGGAAGACTAAAGTGGACAGACTAAAGTGGACAGAATAAAGTGGAAAGACTAAAGTGGAAAGACTAAAGTGGACAGACTATAGTGGAAAGACTATAGTGGAAAGACTGTAGCGGACAGAAAAAAGTGGAGACTATAGTGGAAAGACTAAAGTGGACAGAGAATAGTGGAAAGACTAAAGTGGACGGACTATAGTGGAAAGACTAAAGTGGACAGACTAAAGTGGAAAGACTAAAGTGGAAAGACTAAAGTGGACAGACTATAGTGGAAAGACTATAGTGGAAAGACTGTAGTGGACAGAAAAAAGTGGAGAGTATAGTGGAAAGACTAAAGTGGACAGAGAATAGTGGAAAGACTAAAGTGGACAGACTATAGTGCAAAGACTATAGTGGAGAGACTGTAGTGGACAGAATAAAGTGGAGACTATAGTGGAAAGACTAAGGTGGAAAGACTAAAGTGGACAGAGAATAGTGGAAAGACTGAAGTGGACAGACTAAAGTGGAAAAACTAAATTGGAAAGACTGTAGTGGACAGAATAAAGTGGAGACTATAGTGGAAAGACTAAAGTGGACAGAGAATAGTGGAAAGACTAAAGTGGACAGACTAAAGTGGAAAGACTAAAGTGGAAAGACTAAAGTGGACAGACTATAGTGGAAAGACTATAGTGGAAAGACTGTAGTGGACAGAATAAAGTGGAGACTATAGTGGAAAGACTAAAGTGGACAGAGAATAGTGGAAAGACTAAGGTGGACAGACTAAATTGGACAGACTATAGTGGAAAGACTAAAGTGGACAGACTAAAGTGGAAAGACTAAAGTGGAAAGACTAAAGTGGACAGACTATAGTGGAAAGACTATAGTGGAAAGACTGTAGTGGACAGAATAAAGTGGAGACTATAGTGGAAAGACTAAAGTGGACAGAGAATAGTGGAAAGACTAAAGTGGACAGACTAAAGTGGACAGACTAAAGTGGAAAGATTAAAGTGGAAAGACTAGCGTGGAAAGACTATAGTGGAAAGACTATATTTGAAAGACTGTAGTGGACAGAATAAAGTGGAGACTATATTGGAAAGACTAAAGTGGAAAGACTAAAGTGGACAGAGAATAGTGGAAAGACTAAAGTGGACAGACTATAGTTGAAAGACTAAAGTGGACAGACTAAAGTGGAAAGACTAAAGTGGAAAGACTAAAGTGGACAGACTATAGTGGAAAGACTATAGTGGAAAGACTAAAGTGGACAGAGAGTATTGGAAAGACTAAAGTGGAAAGACTGTAGTGGACAGACTAAAGTGGAAAAACTAAAGTGGAAAGACTAAAGTGGACAGACTATAGTGGAAAGACTATAGTGGAAAGACTGTAGTGGACAGAATAAAGTGGAGACTATAGTGGAAAGACTAAAGTGGACAGAGAATAGTGGAAAGACTAAAGTGGACAGACTAAAGTGGAAAGATTAAAGTGGAAAGACTAGCGTGGACAGACTATAGTGGAAAGACTATAGTGGAAAGATTGTAGTGGACAGAATAAAGTGGAGACTGTAGTGGAAAGACTAAAGTGGACAGAGAATAATGGAAAGACTAAAGTGGACAGACTATAGTGGAAAGACTATAGTGGAAAGACTGTAGTGGACAGAATAAAGTGGAGACTATAGTGGAAAGACTAAAGTGGACAGACTAAAGTGGACAGACTAAAGTGGAAAGATTAAAGTGGAAAGACTAGCGTGGACAGACTATAGTGGAAAGACTATACTGGACTGAATGTAGTGGACAGAATAAAGTGGAGACTATATTGGAAAGACTAAAGTGGAAAAGACTAAAGTGGACAGAGAATAGTGGAAAGACTAAAGTGGACAAACTATAGTTGAAAGACTAAAGTGGACAGACTAAAGTGGAAAGACTAAAGTGGAAAGACTAAAGTGGACAGACTATAGTGGAAAGACTATAGTGGAAAGACTGTAGTGGACAGAATAAAGTGGAGAGTGTAGTGGAAAGACTAAAGTGGACAGAGAATAGTGGAAAGACTAAAGTGGACAGACTATAGTTGAAAGACTAAAGTGGACAGACTAAAGTGGAAAGACTAAAGGTGGAAAGACTAAAGTGGACAGACTATAGTGGAAAGACTATATTGGAAAGACTGTAGTGGACAGAATAAAGTGGAGACTATATTGGAAAGACTAAAGTGGAAAGACTAAAGTGGACAGAGAATAGTGGAAAGACTAAAGTGGACAGACTATAGTTGAAAGACTAAAGTGGACAGACTAAAGTGGAAAGACTAAAGTGGAAAGACTAAAGTGGACAGACTATAGTGGAAAGACTATAGTGGAAAGACTGTAGTGGACAGAATAAAGTGGAGACTGTAGTGGACAGACTAAAGTGGAAAAACTAAAGTGGAAAGACTAAAGTGGACAGACTATAGTGGAAAGACTGTAGTGGACAGAATAAAGTGGAGACTATAGTGGAAAGACTTAAGTGGAAAGAGAATAGTGGAAAGACTAAAGTGGATAGACTATAGTGGAAAGACTATAGTGGAAAGACTATAGTGGAAAGACTGTAGTGGACAGAATAAAGTGGAGACTATAGTGGAAAGACTAAAGTGGAAAGACTAAAGTGGACAGAATAAAGTGGAGACTATAGTGGTAAGACTTAAGTGGACATACTGAAGTGGAAAGACTATAGTGGAAAGACTAGCGTGGACAGACTATAGTGGAAAGACCATATTGGAAAGACTGTAGTGGACAGAATAAAGTGGAGACTGTAGAGGAAAGACTAAAGTGGACAGATAATAGTGGAAAGACTAAAGTGGACAGACTATACTGGAAAGACTATAGTGGAAAGACTGTAGTGGACAGAATAAAGTGGAGACTATAGTGGAAAGACTAAAGTGGACAGAGAATAGTGGAAAGACTAAAGTGGACAGACTAAAGTGGACAGACTAAAGTGGAAAGATTAAAGTGGAAAGACTATCGTGGACAGACTATAGTGGAAAGACTATATTGGAAAGACTGTAGTGGACAGAATAAAGTGGAGACTATATTGGAAAGACTAAAGTGGAAAGACTAAAGTGGACAGAGAATAGTGGAAAGACTAAAGTGGACAGACTATAGTTGAAAGACTAAAGTGGACAGACTAAAGTGGAAAGACTAAAGTGGAAAGACTAAAGTGGACAGACTGTAGTGGAAAGACTATAGTGGAAAGACTGCAGTGGACAGAATAAAGTGGAGAGTATAGTGGAAAGACTAAAGTGGAAAGACTAAAGTGGACAGAGAGTATTGGAAAGACTAAAGTGGAAAGACTGTAGTGGACAGACTAAAGTGGAAAAACTAAAGTGAAAAGACTAAAGTGGACAGACTATAGTGGAAAGACTATAGTGGAAAGACTGTAGTGGACAGAATAAAGTGGAGACTATAGTGGAAAGACTAAAGTGGACAGAGAATAGTGGAAAGACTAAAGTGGACAGACTAAAGTGGACAGACTAAAGTGGAAAGATTAAAGTGAGAAGACTAGCGTGGACAGACTATAGTGGAAAGACTATAGTGGAAAGATTGTAGTGGACAGAATAAAGTGGAGACTGTAGTGGAAAGACTAAAGTGGAAAGAGAATAGTGGAAAGACTAAAGTGGACAGACTATAGTGGAAAGACTATAGTGGAAAGACTGTAGTGGACAGAATAAAGTGGAGACTATAGTGGAAAGACTAAAGTGGACAAACTATAGTTGAAAGACTAAAGTGGACAGACTAAAGTGGAAAGACTAAAGTGGAAAGACTAAAGTGGACAGACTATAGTGGAAAGACTATAGTGGAAAGACTGTAGTGGACAGAATAAAGTGGAGAGTGTAGTGGAAAGACTAAAGTGGACAGAGAATAGTGGAAAGACTAAAGTGGACAGACTATAGTTGAAAGACTATAGTGGACAGACTAAAGTGGAAAGACTAAAGTGGAAAGACTAAAGTGGACAGACTATAGTGGAAAGACTATAGTGGAAAGACTGTAGTGGACAGAATAAAGTGGAGACTGTAGTGGACAGAATAAAGTGGAGAGTGTAGTGGAAAGACTAAAGTGGACAGAGAATAGTGGAAAGACTAAAGTGGACAGACTGTAGTTGAAAGACTAAAGTGGACAGACTAAAGTGGAAAGACTAAAGTGGAAAGACTAAAGTGGACAGACTATAGTGGAAAGACTATAGTGGAAAGACTGTAGTGGACAGAATAAAGTGGAGACTGTAGTGGACAGAATAAAGTGGAAAAACTAAAGTGGAAAGACTAAAGTGGACAGACTATAGTGGAAAGACTGTAGTGGACAGAATAAAGTGGAGACTATAGTGGAAAGACTTAAGTGGACAGAGAATAGTGGAAAGACTAAAGTGGATAGACTATAGTGGAAAGACTATAGTGGAAAGACTATAGTGGAAAGACTGTAGTGGACAGAATAAAGTGGAGACTATAGTGGAAAGACTAAAGTGGAAAGACTAAAGTGGACAGAATAAAGTGGAGACTATAGTGGAAAGACTTAAGTGGACAAACTGAAGTGGAAAGACTATAGTGAAAAGACTAGCGTGGACAGACTATAGTGGAAAGACTATATTGGAAAGACTGTAGTGGACAGAATAAAGTGGAGACTGTAGAGGAAAGACTAAAGTGGACAGATAATAGTGGAAAGACTAAAGTGGACAGACTATACTGGAAAGACTATAGTGGAAAGACTGTAGTGGACAGAATAAAGTGGAGACTATAGTGGAAAGACTAAAGTGGACAGAGAATAGTGGAAAGACTAAAGTGGACAGACTAAAGTGGACAGACTAAAGTGGAAAGATTAAAGTGGAAAGACTAGCGTGGACAGACTATAGTGGAAAGACTATATTTGAAAGACTGTAGTGGACAGAATAAAGTGGAGACTATATTGGAAAGACTAAAGTGGAAAGACTAAAGTGGACAGAGAATAGTGGAAAGACTAAAGTGGACAGACTATAGTTGAAAGACTAAAGTGGACAGACTAAAGTGGAAAGACTAAAGTGGAAAGACTAAAGTGGACAGACTATAGTGGAAAGACTATAGTGGAAAGACTCTAGTGGACAGAATAAAGTGGAGATTATAGTGGAAAGACTAAAGTGGAAAGACTAAAGTGGACAGAGAGTATTGGAAAGACTAAAGTGGAAAGACTGCAGTGGACAGACTAAAGTGGAAAAACTAAAGTGGAAAGACTAAAGTGGACAGACTATAGTGGAAAGACTATAGTGGAAAGACTGTAGTGGACAGAATAAAGTGGAGACTGTAGTGGAAAGACTAAAGTGGACAGAAAATAGTGGAAAGACTAAAGTGGACAGACTAAAGTGGACAGACTAAAGTGGAAAGATTAAAGTGGAAAGACTAGCGTGGACAGACTATAGTGGAAAGACTATAGTGGAAAGATTGTAGTGGACAGAATAAAGTGGAGACTGTAGTGGAAAGACTAAAGTGGACAGAGAATAGTGGAAAGACTAAAGTGGACAGACTATAGTGGAAAGACTATAGTGGAAAGACTATAGTGGAAAGACTGTAGTGGACAGAATAAAGTGGAGACTATAGTGGAGAGACTAAAGTGGACAGAGAATAGTGGAAAGACTAAAGTGGACAGACTAAAGTGGACAGACTAAAGTGGAAAGATTAAAGTGGAAAGACTAGCGTGGACAGACTATAGTGGAAAGACTATACTGGAAAGACTGTAGTGGACAGAATAAAGTGGAGACTATATTGGAAAGACTAAAGTGGAAAGACTAAAGTGGACAGAGAATAGTGGAAAGACTAAAGTGGACAAACTATAGTTGAAAGACTAAAGTGGACAGACTAAAGTGGAAAGACTAAAGTGGAAAGACTAAAGTGGACAAACTATAGTGGAAAGACTATAGTGGAAAGACTGTAGTGGACAGAATAAAGTGGAAAGTGTAGTGGAAAGACTAAAGTGGACAGAGAATAGTGGAAAGACTAAAGTGGACAGACTATAGTTGAAAGACTAAAGTGGACAGACTAAAGTGGAAAGACTAAAGTGGAAAGACTAAAGTGGACAGACTATAGTGGAAAGACTATATTGGAAAGACTGTAGTGGACAGAATAAAGTGGAGACTATATTGGAAAGACTAAAGTGGAAAGACTAAAGTGGAAAGACTAAAGTGGACAGAGAATAGTGGAAAGACTAAAGTGGACAGACTATAGTTGAAAGACTAAAGTGGACAGACTAAAGTGGAAAGACTAAATGAAAGACTAAAGTGGACAGACTATAGTGGAAAGACTATAGTGGAAAGACTGTAGTGGACAGAATAAAGTGGAGACTGTAGTGGACAGACTAAAGTGGAAAAACTAAAGTGGAAAGACTAAAGTGGACAGACTATAGTGGAAAGACTGTAGTGGACAGAATAAAGTGGAGACTGTAGTGGAAAGACTTAAGTGGACAGAGAATAGTGGAAAGACTAAAGTGGATAGACTATAGTGGAAAGACTATAGTGGAAAGACTATAGTGGAAAGACTGTAGTGGACAGAATAAAGTGGAGACTATGGTAGAAAGACTAAAGTGGAAAGACTAAAGTGGACAGAATAAAGTGGAGACTATAGTGGAAAGACTTAAGTGGACAAACTGAAGTGGAAAGACTATAGTGGAAAGATTAGCGTGGACAGACTATAGTGGAAAGACTATATTGGAAAGACTGTAGTGGACAGAATAAAGTGGAGACTGTAGAGGAAAGACTAAAGTGGACAGATAATAGTGGAAAGACTAAAGTGGACAGACTATACTGGAAAGACTATAGTGGAAAGACTGTAGTGGACAGAATAAAGTGGAGACTATAGTGGAAAGACTAAAGTGGAAAGACTAAAGTGGACAGAGAATAGTGGAAAGACTAAAGTGGACAGACTATAGTTGAAAGACTAAAGTGGACATACTAAAGTGGAAAGACTAAAGTGGAAAGACTAAAGTGGACAGACTATAGTGGAAAGACTATAGTGGAAAGACTGTAGTGGACAGAATAAAGTGGAGAGTATAGTGGAAAGACTAAAGTGGAAAGACTAAAGTGGACAGAGAGTATTGGAAAGACTAAAGTGGAAAGACTGTAGTGGACAGACTAAAGTGGAAAAACTAAAGTGGAGAGACTAAAGTGGACAGACTATAGTTGAAAGACTAAAGTGGACAGACTAAAGTGGAAAGACTAAATGAAAGACTAAAGTGGACAGACTATAGTGGAAAGACTATAGTGGAAAGACTGTAGTGGACAGAATAAAGTGGAGACTGTAGTGGACAGACTAAAGTGGAAAAACTAAAGTGGAAAGACTAAAGTGGACAGACTATAGTGGAAAGACTAAAGTGGACAGAAGATAGTGGAAATGACTAAAGTGGGAAGACTAAAGTGGGAAGACTAAAGTGGACAGACTAAAGTGGACAGAATAAAGTGGAAAGACTAAAGTGGAAAGACTAAAGTGGACAGACTATAGTGGAAAGACTATAGTGGAAAGACTGTAGCGGACAGAAAAAAGTGGAGACTATAGTGGAAAGACTAAAGTGGACAGAGAATAGTGGAAAGACTAAAGTGGACGGACTATAGTGGAAAGACTAAAGTGGACAGACTAAAGTGGAAAGACTAAAGTGGAAAGACTAAAGTGGACAGACTATAGTGGAAAGACTATAGTGGAAAGACTGTAGTGGACAGAATAAAGTGGAGAGTATAGTGGAAAGACTAAAGTGGACAGAGAATAGTGGAAAGACTAAAGTGGACAGACTATAGTGCAAAGACTATAGTGGAGAGACTGTAGTGGACAGAATAAAGTGGAGACTATAGTGGAAAGACTAAAGTGGAAAGACTAAAGTGGACAGAGAATAGTGGAAAGACTGAAGTGGACAGACTAAAGTGGAAAAACTAAATTGGAAAGACTGTAGTGGACAGAATAAAGTGGAGACTATAGTGGAAAGACTAAAGTGGACAGAGAATAGTGGAAAGACTAAAGTGGACAGACTATAGTGGAAAGACTATAGTGGAAAGACTGTAGTGGACAGAATAAAGTGGAGACTATAGTGGAAAGACTAAAGTGGACAGAGAATAGTGGAAAGACTAAAGTGGACAGACTAAATTGGACAGACTATAGTGGAAAGACTAAAGTGGACAGACTAAAGTGGAAAGACTAAAGTGGAAATACTAAAGTGGACAGACTATAGTGGAAAGACTATAGTGGACAGAGAATAGTGGAAAGACTAAAGTGGACAGACTAAAGTGGACAGACTAAAGTGGACAGACTAAAGTGGAAAGATTAAAGTGGAAAGACTATCGTGGACAGACTATAGTGGAAAGACTATATTGGAAAGACTGTAGTGGACAGAATAAAGTGGAGACTATATTGGAAAGACTAAAGTGGAAAGACTAAAGTGGACAGAGAATAGTGGAAAGACTAAAGTGGACAGACTATAGTTGAAAGACTAAAGTGGACAGACTAAAGTGGAAAGACTAAAGTGGAAAGACTAAAGTGGACAGACTATAGTGGAAAGACTATAGTGGAAAGACTGTAGTTGACAGAATAAAGTGGAGAGTATAGTGGAAAGACTAAAGTGGAAAGACTAAAGTGGACAGAGAGTATTGGAAAGACTAAAGTGGAAAGACTGTAGTGGACAGACTAAAGTGGAAAAACTAAAGTGGAGAGACTAAAGTGGACAGACTATAGTTGAAAGACTAAAGTGGACAGACTAAAGTGGAAAGACTAAAGTGGAGAGACTAAAGTGGACAGACTATAGTGGAAAGACTATAGTGGAAAGACTGTAGTGGACAGAATAAAGTGGAGAGTATAGTGGAAAGACTAAAGTGGAAAGACTAAAGTGGACAGAGAGTATTGGAAAGACTAAAGTGGAAAGACTAAAGTGGAAAGACTGTAGTGGACAGACTATAGTGGAAAGACTAAAGTGGAAAGACTAAAGTGGAAAGACTAAAGTGGACAGAAGATAGTGGAAATGACTAAAGTGGGAAGACTAAAGTGGGAAGACTAAAGTGGACAGACTAAAGTGGACAGAATAAAGTGGAAAGACTAAAGTGGAAAGACTAAAGTGGACAGACTATAGTGGAAAGACTATAGTGGAAAGACTGTAGCGGACAGAAAAAAGTGGAGACTATAGTGGAAAGACTAAAGTGGACAGAGAATAGTGGAAAGACTAAAGTGGACGGACTATAGTGGAAAGACTAAAGTGGACAGACTAAAGTGGAAAGACTAAAGTGGAAAGACTAAAGTGGACAGACTATAGTGGAAAGACTATAGTGGAAAGACTGTAGTGGACAGAATAAAGTGGAGAGTATAGTGGAAAGACTAAAGTGGACAGAGAATAGTGGAAAGACTAAAGTGGACAGACTATAGTGCAAAGACTATAGTGGAGAGACTGTAGTGGACAGAATAAAGTGGAGACTATAGTGGAAAGACTAAAGTGGAAAGACTAAAGTGGACAGAGAATAGTGGAAAGACTGAAGTGGACAGACTAAAGTGGAAAAACTAAATTGGAAAGACTGTAGTGGACAGAATAAAGTGGAGACTATAGTGGAAAGACTAAAGTGGACAGAGAATAGTGGAAAGACTAAAGTGGACAGACTATAGTGGAAAGACTATAGTGGAAAGACTGTAGTGGACAGAATAAAGTGGAGACTATAGTGGAAAGACTAAAGTGGACAGAGAATAGTGGAAAGACTAAAGTGGACAGACTAAATTGGACAGACTATAGTGGAAAGACTAAAGTGGACAGACTAAAGTGGAAAGACTAAAGTGGAAATACTAAAGTGGACAGACTATAGTGGAAAGACTATAGTGGACAGAGAATAGTGGAAAGACTAAAGTGGACAGACTAAAGTGGACAGACTAAAGTGGAAAGATTAAAGTGGAAAGACTAGCGTGGACAGACTATAGTGGAAAGACTATATTTGAAAGACTGTAGTGGACAGAATAAAGTGGAGACTATATTGGAAAGACTAAAGTGGAAAGACTAAAGTGGACAGAGAATAGTGGAAAGACTAAAGTGGACAGACTATAGTTGAAAGACTAAAGTGGACAGACTAAAGTGGAAAGACTAAAGTGGAAAGACTAAAGTGGACAGACTATAGTGGAAAGACTATAGTGGAAAGACTTTAGTGGACAGAATAAAGTGGAGATTATAGTGGAAAGACTAAAGTGGAAAGACTAAAGTGGACAGAGAGTATTGGAAAGACTAAAGTGGAAAGACTGTAGTGGACAGACTAAAGTGGAAAAACTAAAGTGGAAAGACTAAAGTGGACAGACTATAGTGGAAAGACTATAGTGGAAAGACTGTAGTGGACAGAATAAAGTGGAGACTATAGTGGAAAGACTAAAGTGGACAGAGAATAGTGGAAAGACTAAAGTGGACGGACTAAAGTGGAAAGATTAAAGTGGAAAGACTAGCGTGGACAGACTATAGTGGAAAGACGATAGTGGAAAGATTGTAGTGGACAGAATAAAGTGGAGACTGTAGTTGAAAGACTAAAGTGGACAGAGAATAGTGGAAAGACTAAAGTGGACAGACTATAGTGGAAAGACTATAGTGGAAAGACTGTAGTGGACAGAATAAAGTGGAGACTATAGTGGAAAGACTAAAGTGGACAGAGAATAGTGGAAAGACTAAAGTGGACAGACTAAAGTGGACAGACTAAAGTGGAAAGATTAAAGTGGAAAGACTAGCGTGGACAGACTATAGTGGAAAGACTATACTGGAAAGACTGTAGTGGACAGAATAAAGTGGAGACTATATTGGAAAGACTAAAGTGGAAAGACTAAAGTGGACAAAGAATAGTGGAAAGACTAAAGTGGACAAACTATAGTTGAAAGACTAAAGTGGACAGACTAAAGTGGAAAGACTAAAGTGGAAAGACTAAAGTGGACAGACTATAGTGGAAAGACTGTAGTGGACAGAATAAAGTGGAGAGTGTAGTGGAAAGACTAAAGTGGACAGAGAATAGTGGAAAGACTAAAGTGGACAGACTATAGTTGAAAGACTAAAGTGGACAGACTAAAGTGGAAAGACTAAAGGTGGAAAGACTAAAGTGGACAGACTATAGTGGAAAGACTATATTGGAAAGACTGTAGTGGACAGAATAAAGTGGAGACTATATTGGAAAGACTAAAGTGGAAAGACTAAAGTGGACAGAGAATAGTGGAAAGACTAAAGTGGACAGACTATAGTTGAAAGACTAAAGTGGACAGACTAAAGTGGAAAGACTAAAGTGGAAAGACTAAAGTGGACAGACTATAGTGGAAAGACTATAGTGGAAAGACTGTAGTGGACAGAATAAAGTGGAGACTGTAGTGGACAGACTAAAGTGGAAAAACTAAAGTGGAAAGACTAAAGTGGACAGACTATAGTGGAAAGACTGTAGTGGACAGAATAAAGTGGAGACTATAGTGGAAAGACTTAAGTGGAAAGAGAATAGTGGAAAGACTAAAGTGGATAGACTATAGTGGAAAGACTATAGTGGAAAGACTATAGTGGAAAGACTGTAGTGGACAGAATAAAGTGGAGACTATAGTGGAAAGACTAAAGTGGAAAGACTAAAGTGGACAGAATAAAGTGGAGACTATAGTGGAAAGACTTAAGTGGACAAACTGAAGTGGAAAGACTATAGTGGAAAGACTAGCGTGGACAGACTATAGTGGAAAGACCATATTGGAAAGACTGTAGTGGACAGAATAAAGTGGAGACTGTAGAGGAAAGACTAAAGTGGACAGATAATAGTGGAAAGACTAAAGTGGACAGACTATACTGGAAAGACTATAGTGGAAAGACTGTAGTGGACAGAATAAAGTGGAGACTATAGTGGAAAGACTAAAGTGGACAGAGAATAGTGGAAAGACTAAAGTGGACAGACTAAAGTGGACAGACTAAAGTGGAAAGATTAAAGTGGAAAGACTATCGTGGACAGACTATAGTGGAAAGACTATATTGGAAAGACTGTAGTGGACAGAATAAAGTGGAGACTATATTGGAAAGACTAAAGTGGACAGAGAATAGTGGAAAGACTATAGTGGAAAGACTGTAGTGGACAGAATAAAGTGGAGACTATAGTGGAAAGACTAAAGTGGACAGAGAATAGTGGAAAGACTAAAGTGGACAGACTAAAGTGGACAGACTAAAGTGGAAAGATTAAAGTGAGAAGACTAGCGTGGACAGACTATAGTGGAAAGACTATAGTGGAAAGATTGTAGTGGACAGAATAAAGTGGAGACTGTAGTGGAAAGACTAAAGTGGACAGAGAATAGTGGAAAGACTAAAGTGGACAGACTATAGTGGAAAGACTATAGTGGAAAGACTGTAGTGGACAGAATAAAGTGGAGACTATAATGGAAAGACTAAAGTGGACAGAGAATAGTGGAAAGACTAAAGTGGACAGACTAAAGTGGACAGACTAAAGTGGAAAGATTAAAGTGGAAAGACTAGCGTGGACAGACTATAGTGGAAAGACTATACTGGAAAGACTGTAGTGGACAGAATAAAGTGGAGACTATATTGGAAAGACTAAAGTGGAAAGACTAAAGTGGACAGAGAATAGTGGAAAGACTAAAGTGGACAAACTATAGTTGAAAGACTAAAGTGGACAGACTAAAGTGGACAGACTATAGTGGAAAGACTATAGTGGAAAGACTGTAGTGGACAGAATAAAGTGGAGAGTGTAGTGGAAAGACTAAAGTGGACAGAGAATAGTGGAAAGACTAAAGTGGACAGACTATAGTTGAAAGACTAAAGTGGACAGACTAAAGTGGAAAGACTAAAGTGGAAAGACTAAAGTGGACAGACTATAGTGGAAAGACTATAGTGGAAAGACTGTAGTGGACAGAATAAAGTGGAGACTGTAGTGGACAGAATAAAGTGGAGAGTGTAGTGGAAAGACTAAAGTGGACAGAGAATAGTGGAAAGACTAAAGTGGACAGACTATAGTTGAAAGACTAAAGTGGACAGACTAAAGTGGAAAGACTAAAGTGGAAAGACTAAAGTGGACAGACTATAGTGGAAAGACTATAGTGGAAAGACTGTAGTGGACAGAATAAAGTGGAGACTGTAGTGGACAGAATAAAGTGGAAAAACTAAAGTGGAAAGACTAAAGTGGACAGACTATAGTGGACAGAATAAAGTGGAGACTATAGTGGAAAGACTTAAGTGGACAGAGAATAGTGGGAAGACTAAAGTGGATAGACTATAGTGGAAAGACTATAGTGGAAAGACTATAGTGGAAAGACTGTAGTGGACAGAATAAAGTGGAGACTATAGTGGAAAGACTAAAGTGGAAAGACTAAAGTGGACAGAATAAAGTGGAGACTATATTGGAAAGACTTAAGTGGACAAACTGAAGTGGAAAGACTATAGTGGAAAGACTAGCGTGGACAGACTATAGTGGAAAGACTATATTGGAAAGACTGTAGTGGACAGAATAAAGTGGAGACTGTAGAGGAAAGACTAAAGTGGACAGATAATAGTGGAAAGACTAAAGTGGACAGACTATACTGGAAAGACTATAGTGGAAAGACTGTAGTGGACAGAATAAAGTGGAGACTATAGTGGAAAGACTAAAGTGGACAGAGAATAGTGGAAAGACTAAAGTGGACAGACTAAAGTGGACAGACTAAAGTGGAAAGATTAAAGTGGAAAGACTAGCGTGGACAGACTATAGTGGAAAGACTATATTTGAAAGACTGTAGTGGACAGAATAAAGTGGAGACTATATTGGAAAGACTAAAGTGGAAAGACTAAAGTGGACAGAGAATAGTGGAAAGACTAAAGTGGACAGACTATAGTTGAAAGACTAAAGTGGACAGACTAAAGTGGAAAGACTAAAGTGGAAAGACTAAAGTGGACAGACTATAGTGGAAAGACTATAGTGGAAAGACTTTAGTGGACAGAATAAAGTGGAGATTATAGTGGAAAGACTAAAGTGGAAAGACTAAAGTGGACAGAGAGTATTGGAAAGACTAAAGTGGAAAGACTGTAGTGGACAGACTAAAGTGGAAAAACTAAAGTGGAAAGACTAAAGTGGACAGACTATAGTGGAAAGACTATAGTGGAAAGACTGTAGTGGACAGAATAAAGTGGAGACTATAGTGGAAAGACTAAAGTGGACAGAGAATAGTGGAAAGACTAAAGTGGACGGACTAAAGTGGAAAGATTAAAGTGGAAAGACTAGCGTGGACAGACTATAGTGGAAAGACGATAGTGGAAAGATTGTAGTGGACAGAATAAAGTGGAGACTGTAGTTGAAAGACTAAAGTGGACAGAGAATAGTGGAAAGACTAAAGTGGACAGACTATAGTGGAAAGACTTTAGTGGAAAGACTGTAGTGGACAGAATAAAGTGGAGACTATAGTGGAAAGACTAAAGTGGACAGAGAATAGTGGAAAGACTAAAGTGGACAGACTAAAGTGGACAGAATAAAGTGGAAAGATTAAAGTGGAAAGACTAGCGTGGACAGACTATAGTGGAAAGACTATACTGGAAAGACTGTAGTGGACAGAATAAAGTGGAGACTATATTGGAAAGACTAAAGTGGAAAGACTAAAGTGGACAAAGAATAGTGGAAAGACTAAAGTGGACAAACTATAGTTGAAAGACTAAAGTGGACAGACTAAAGTGGAAAGACTAAAGTGGAAAGACTAAAGTGGACAGACTATAGTGGAAAGACTGTAGTGGACAGAATAAAGTGGAGAGTGTAGTGGAAAGACTAAAGTGGACAGAGAATAGTGGAAAGACTAAAGTGGACAGACTATAGTTGAAAGACTAAAGTGGACAGACTAAAGTGGAAAGACTAAAGGTGGAAAGACTAAAGTGGACAGACTATAGTGGAAAGACTATATTGGAAAGACTGTAGTGGACAGAATAAAGTGGAGACTATATTGGAAAGACTAAAGTGGAAAGACTAAAGTGGACAGAGAATAGTGGAAAGACTAAAGTGGACAGACTATAGTTGAAAGACTAAAGTGGACAGACTAAAGTGGAAAGACTAAAGTGGAAAGACTAAAGTGGACAGACTATAGTGGAAAGACTATAGTGGAAAGACTGTAGTGGACAGAATAAAGTGGAGACTGTAGTGGACAGACTAAAGTGGAAAAACTAAAGTGGAAAGACTAAAGTGGACAGACTATAGTGGAAAGACTGTAGTGGACAGAATAAAGTGGAGACTATAGTGGAAAGACTTAAGTGGAAAGAGAATAGTGGAAAGACTAAAGTGGATAGACTATAGTGGAAAGACTATAGTGGAAAGACTATAGTGGAAAGACTGTAGTGGACAGAATAAAGTGGAGACTATAGTGGAAAGACTAAAGTGGAAAGACTAAAGTGGACAGAATAAAGTGGAGACTATAGTGGAAAGACTTAAGTGGACAAACTGAAGTGGAAAGACTATAGTGGAAAGACTAGCGTGGACAGACTATAGTGGAAAGACCATATTGGAAAGACTGTAGTGGACAGAATAAAGTGGAGACTGTAGAGGAAAGACTAAAGTGGACAGATAATAGTGGAAAGACTAAAGTGGACAGACTATACTGGAAAGACTATAGTGGAAAGACTGTAGTGGACAGAATAAAGTGGAGACTATAGTGGAAAGACTAAAGTGGACAGAGAATAGTGGAAAGACTAAAGTGGACAGACTAAAGTGGACAGACTAAAGTGGAAAGATTAAAGTGGAAAGACTATCGTGGACAGACTATAGTGGAAAGACTATATTGGAAAGACTGTAGTGGACAGAATAAAGTGGAGACTATATTGGAAAGACTAAAGTGGACAGAGAATAGTGGAAAGACTATAGTGGAAAGACTGTAGTGGACAGAATAAAGTGGAGACTATAGTGGAAAGACTAAAGTGGACAGAGAATAGTGGAAAGACTAAAGTGGACAGACTAAAGTGGACAGACTAAAGTGGAAAGATTAAAGTGAGAAGACTAGCGTGGACAGACTATAGTGGAAAGACTATAGTGGAAAGATTGTAGTGGACAGAATAAAGTGGAGACTGTAGTGGAAAGACTAAAGTGGACAGAGAATAGTGGAAAGACTAAAGTGGACAGACTATAGTGGAAAGACTATAGTGGAAAGACTGTAGTGGACAGAATAAAGTGGAGACTATAATGGAAAGACTAAAGTGGACAGAGAATAGTGGAAAGACTAAAGTGGACAGACTAAAGTGGACAGACTAAAGTGGAAAGATTAAAGTGGAAAGACTAGCGTGGACAGACTATAGTGGAAAGACTATACTGGAAAGACTGTAGTGGACAGAATAAAGTGGAGACTATATTGGAAAGACTAAAGTGGAAAGACTAAAGTGGACAGAGAATAGTGGAAAGACTAAAGTGGACAAACTATAGTTGAAAGACTAAAGTGGACAGACTAAAGTGGAAAGACTAAAGTGGAAAGACTAAAGTGGACAGACTATAGTGGAAAGACTATAGTGGAAAGACTGTAGTGGACAGAATAAAGTGGAGAGTGTAGTGGAAAGACTAAAGTGGACAGAGAATAGTGGAAAGACTAAAGTGGACAGACTATAGTTGAAAGACTAAAGTGGACAGACTAAAGTGGAAAGACTAAAGTGGAAAGACTAAAGTGGACAGACTATAGTGGAAAGACTATAGTGGAAAGACTGTAGTGGACAGAATAAAGTGGAGACTGTAGTGGACAGAATAAAGTGGAGAGTGTAGTGGAAAGACTAAAGTGGACAGAGAATAGTGGAAAGACTAAAGTGGACAGACTATAGTTGAAAGACTAAAGTGGACAGACTAAAGTGGAAAGACTAAAGTGGAAAGACTAAAGTGGACAGACTATAGTGGAAAGACTATAGTGGAAAGACTGTAGTGGACAGAATAAAGTGGAGACTGTAGTGGACAGAATAAAGTGGAAAAACTAAAGTGGAAAGACTAAAGTGGACAGACTATAGTGGACAGAATAAAGTGGAGACTATAGTGGAAAGACTTAAGTGGACAGAGAATAGTGGGAAGACTAAAGTGGATAGACTATAGTGGAAAGACTATAGTGGAAAGACTATAGTGGAAAGACTGTAGTGGACAGAATAAAGTGGAGACTATAGTGGAAAGACTAAAGTGGAAAGACTAAAGTGGACAGAATAAAGTGGAGACTATATTGGAAAGACTTAAGTGGACAAACTGAAGTGGAAAGACTATAGTGGAAAGACTAGCGTGGACAGACTATAGTGGAAAGACTATATTGGAAAGACTGTAGTGGACAGAATAAAGTGGAGACTGTAGAGGAAAGACTAAAGTGGACAGATAATAGTGGAAAGACTAAAGTGGACAGACTATACTGGAAAGACTATAGTGGAAAGACTGTAGTGGACAGAATAAAGTGGAGACTATAGTGGAAAGACTAAAGTGGACAGAGAATAGTGGAAAGACTAAAGTGGACAGACTAAAGTGGACAGACTAAAGTGGAAAGATTAAAGTGGAAAGACTAGCGTGGACAGACTATAGTGGAAAGACTATATTTGAAAGACTGTAGTGGACAGAATAAAGTGGAGACTATATTGGAAAGACTAAAGTGGAAAGACTAAAGTGGACAGAGAATAGTGGAAAGACTAAAGTGGACAGACTATAGTTGAAAGACTAAAGTGGACAGACTAAAGTGGAAAGACTAAAGTGGAAAGACTAAAGTGGACAGACTATAGTGGAAAGACTATAGTGGAAAGACTTTAGTGGACAGAATAAAGTGGAGATTATAGTGGAAAGACTAAAGTGGAAAGACTAAAGTGGACAGAGAGTATTGGAAAGACTAAAGTGGACAGACTATAGTGGAAAGACTATAGTGGAAAGACTGTAGTGGACAGAATAAAGTGGAGACTATAGTGGAAAGACTAAAGTGGACAGAGAATAGTGGAAAGACTAAAGTGGACGGACTAAAGTGGAAAGATTAAAGTGGAAAGACTAGCGTGGACAGACTATAGTGGAAAGACGATAGTGGAAAGATTGTAGTGGACAGAATAAAGTGGAGACTGTAGTTGAAAGACTAAAGTGGACAGAAAATAGTGGAAAGACTAAAGTGGACAGACTATAGTGGAAAGACTATAGTGGAAAGACTGTAGTGGACAGAATAAAGTGGAGACTATAGTGGAAAGACTAAAGTGGACAGAGAATAGTGGAAAGACTAAAGTGGACAGACTAAAGTGGACAGACTAAAGTGGAAAGATTAAAGTGGAAAGACTAGCGTGGACAGACTATAGTGGAAAGACTATACTGGAAAGACTGTAGTGGACAGAATAAAGTGGAGACTATATTGGAAAGACTAAAGTGGAAAGACTAAAGTGGACAAAGAATAGTGGAAAGACTAAAGTGGACAAACTATAGTTGAAAGACTAAAGTGGACAGACTAAAGTGGAAAGACTAAAGTGGAAAGACTAAAGTGGACAGACTATAGTGGAAAGACTGTAGTGGACAGAATAAAGTGGAGAGTGTAGTGGAAAGACTAAAGTGGACAGAGAATAGTGGAAAGACTAAAGTGGACAGACTATAGTTGAAAGACTAAAGTGGACAGACTAAAGTGGAAAGACTAAAGGTGGAAAGACTAAAGTGGACAGACTATAGTGGAAAGACTATATTGGAAAGACTGTAGTGGACAGAATAAAGTGGAGACTATATTGGAAAGACTAAAGTGGAAAGACTAAAGTGGACAGAGAATAGTGGAAAGACTAAAGTGGACAGACTATAGTTGAAAGACTAAAGTGGACAGACTAAAGTGGAAAGACTAAAGTGGAAAGACTAAAGTGGACAGACTATAGTGGAAAGACTATAGTGGAAAGACTTTAGTGGACAGAATAAAGTGGAGATTATAGTGGAAAGACTAAAGTGGAAAGACTAAAGTGGACAGAGAGTATTGGAAAGACTAAAGTGGAAAGACTGTAGTGGACAGACTAAAGTGGAAAAACTAAAGTGGAAAGACTAAAGTGGACAGACTATAGTGGAAAGACTATAGTGGAAAGACTGTAGTGGACAGAATAAAGTGGAGACTATAGTGGAAAGACTAAAGTGGACAGAGAATAGTGGAAAGACTAAAGTGGACGGACTAAAGTGGAAAGATTAAAGTGGAAAGACTAGCGTGGACAGACTATAGTGGAAAGACGATAGTGGAAAGATTGTATTGGACAGAATAAAGTGGAGACTGTAGTTGAAAGACTAAAGTGGACAGAGAATAGTGGAAAGACTAAAGTGGACAGACTATAGTGGAAAGACTATAGTGGAAAGACTGTAGTGGACAGAATAAAGTGGAGACTATAGTGGAAAGACTAAAGTGGACAGAGAATAGTGGAAAGACTAAAGTGGACAGACTAAAGTGGACAGACTAAAGTGGAAAGATTAAAGTGGAAAGACTAGCGTGGACAGACTATAGTGGAAAGACTATACTGGAAAGACTGTAGTGGACAGAATAAAGTGGAGACTATATTGGAAAGACTAAAGTGGAAAGACTAAAGTGGACAAAGAATAGTGGAAAGACTAAAGTGGACAAACTATAGTTGAAAGACTAAAGTGGACAGACTAAAGTGGAAAGACTAAAGTGGAAAGACTAAAGTGGACAGACTATAGTGGAAAGACTGTAGTGGACAGAATAAAGTGGAGAGTGTAGTGGAAAGACTAAAGTGGACAGAGAATAGTGGAAAGACTAAAGTGGACAGACTATAGTTGAAAGACTAAAGTGGACAGACTAAAGTGGAAAGACTAAAGGTGGAAAGACTAAAGTGGACAGACTATAGTGGAAAGACTATATTGGAAAGACTGTAGTGGACAGAATAAAGTGGAGACTATATTGGAAAGACTAAAGTGGAAAGACTAAAGTGGACAGAGAATAGTGGAAAGACTAAAGTGGACAGACTATAGTTGAAAGACTAAAGTGGACAGACTAAAGTGGAAAGACTAAAGTGGAAAGACTAAAGTGGACAGACTATAGTGGAAAGACTATAGTGGAAAGACTGTAGTGGACAGAATAAAGTGGAGACTGTAGTGGACAGACTAAAGTGGAAAAACTAAAGTGGAAAGACTAAAGTGGACAGACTATAGTGGAAAGACTGTAGTGGACAGAATAAAGTGGAGACTATAGTGGAAAGACTTAAGTGGAAAGAGAATAGTGGAAAGACTAAAGTGGATAGACTATAGTGGAAAGACTATAGTGGAAAGACTATAGTGGAAAGACTGTAGTGGACAGAATAAAGTGGAGACTATAGTGGAAAGACTAAAGTGGAAAGACTAAAGTGGACAGAATAAAGTGGAGACTATATTGGAAAGACTTAAGTGGACAAACTGAAGTGGAAAGACTATAGTGGAAAGACTAGCGTGGACAGACTATAGTGGAAAGACTATATTGGAAAGACTGTAGTGGACAGAATAAAGTGGAGACTGTAGAGGAAAGACTAAAGTGGACAGATAATAGTGGAAAGACTAAAGTGGACAGACTATACTGGAAAGACTATAGTGGAAAGACTGTAGTGGACAGAATAAAGTGGAGACTATAGTGGAAAGACTAAAGTGGACAGAGAATAGTGGAAAGACTAAAGTGGACAGACTAAAGTGGACAGACTAAAGTGGAAAGATTAAAGTGGAAAGACTAGCGTGGACAGACTATAGTGGAAAGACTATATTTGAAAGACTGTAGTGGACAGAATAAAGTGGAGACTATATTGGAAAGACTAAAGTGGAAAGACTAAAGTGGACAGAGAATAGTGGAAAGACTAAAGTGGACAGACTATAGTTGAAAGACTAAAGTGGACAGACTAAAGTGGAAAGACTAAAGTGGAAAGACTAAAGTGGACAGACTATAGTGGAAAGACTATAGTGGAAAGACTTTAGTGGACAGAATAAAGTGGAGATTATAGTGGAAAGACTAAAGTGGAAAGACGAAAGTGGACAGAGAGTATTGGAAAGACTAAAGTGGAAAGACTGTAGTGGACAGACTAAAGTGGAAAAACTAAAGTGGAAAGACTAAAGTGGACAGACTATAGTGGAAAGACTATAGTGGAAAGACTGTAGTGGACAGAATAAAGTGGAGACTATAGTGGAAAGACTAAAGTGGACAGAGAATAGTGGAAAGACTAAAGTGGACGGACTAAAGTGGAAAGATTAAAGTGGAAAGACTAGCGTGGACAGACTATAGTGGAAAGACGATAGTGGAAAGATTGTAGTGGACAGAATAAAGTGGAGACTGTAGTTGAAAGACTAAAGTGGACAGAGAATAGTGGAAAGACTAAAGTGGACAGACTATAGTGGAAAGACTATAGTGGAAAGACTGTAGTGGACAGAATAAAGTGGAGACTATAGTGGAAAGACTAAAGTGGACAGAGAATAGTGGAAAGACTAAAGTGGACAGACTAAAGTGGACAGACTAAAGTGGAAAGATTAAAGTGGAAAGACTAGCGTGGACAGACTATAGTGGAAAGACTATACTGGAAAGACTGTAGTGGACAGAATAAAGTGGAGACTATATTGGAAAGACTAAAGTGGAAAGACTAAAGTGGACAAAGAATAGTGGAAAGACTAAAGTGGACAAACTATAGTTGAAAGACTAAAGTGGACAGACTAAAGTGGAAAGACTAAAGTGGAAAGACTAAAGTGGACAGACTATAGTGGAAAGACTGTAGTGGACAGAATAAAGTGGAGAGTGTAGTGGAAAGACTAAAGTGGACAGAGAATAGTGGAAAGACTAAAGTGGACAGACTATAGTTGAAAGACTAAAGTGGACAGACTAAAGTGGAAAGACTAAAGGTGGAAAGACTAAAGTGGACAGGCTATAGTGGAAAGACTATATTGGAAAGACTGTAGTGGACAGAATAAAGTGGAGACTATATTGGAAAGACTAAAGTGGAAAGACTAAAGTGGACAGAGAATAGTGGAAAGACTAAAGTGGACAGACTATAGTTGAAAGACTAAAGTGGACAGACTAAAGTGGAAAGACTAAAGTGGAAAGACTAAGTGGACAGACTATAGTGGAAAGACTATAGTGGAAAGACTGTAGTGGACAGAATAAAGTGGAGACTGTAGTGGACAGACTAAAGTGGAAAAACTAAAGTGGAAAGACTAAAGTGGACAGACTATAGTGGAAAGACTGTAGTGGACAGAATAAAGTGGAGACTATAGTGGAAAGACTTAAGTGGAAAGAGAATAGTGGAAAGACTAAAGTGGATAGACTATAGTGGAAAGACTATAGTGGAAAGACTATAGTGGAAAGACTGTAGTGGACAGAATAAAGTGGAGACTATAGTGGAAAGACTAAAGTGGAAAGACTAAAGTGGACAGAATAAAGTGGAGACTATAGTGGAAAGACTTAAGTGGACAAACTGAAGTGGAAAGACTATAGTGGAAAGACTAGCGTGGACAGACTATAGTGGAAAGACCATATTGGAAAGACTGTAGTGGACAGAATAAAGTGGAGACTGTAGAGGAAAGACTAAAGTGGACAGATAATAGTGGAAAGACTAAAGTGGACAGACTATACTGGAAAGACTATAGTGGAAAGACTGTAGTGGACAGAATAAAGTGGAGACTATAGTGGAAAGACTAAAGTGGACAGAGAATAGTGGAAAGACTAAAGTGGACAGACTAAAGTGGACAGACTAAAGTGGAAAGATTAAAGTGGAAAGACTATCGTGGACAGACTATAGTGGAAAGACTATATTGGAAAGACTGTAGTGGACAGAATAAAGTGGAGACTATATTGGAAAGACTAAAGTGGAAAGACTAAAGTGGACAGAGAAGAGTGGAAAGACTAAAGTGGACAGACTATAGTTGAAAGACTAAAGTGGACAGACTAAAGTGGAAAGACTAAAGTGGAAAGACTAAAGTGGACAGACTGTAGTGGAAAGACTATAGTGGAAAGACTGCAGTGGACAGAATAAAGTGGAGAGTATAGTGGAAAGACTAAAGTGGAAAGACTAAAGTGGACAGAGAGTATTGGAAAGACTAAAGTGGAAAGACTTTAGTGGACAGACTAAAGTGGAAAAACTAAAGTGGAAAGACTAAAGTGGACAGACTATAGTGGAAAGACTATAGTGGAAAGACTGTAGTGGACAGAATAAAGTGGAGACTATAGTGGAAAGACTAAAGTGGACAGAGAATAGTGGAAAGACTAAAGTGGACAGACTAAAGTGGACAGACTAAAGTGGAAAGATTAAAGTGAGAAGACTAGCGTGGACAGACTATAGTGGAAAGACTATAGTGGAAAGATTGTAGTGGACAGAATAAAGTGGAGACTGTAGTGGAAAGACTAAAGTGGACAGAGAATAGTGGAAAGACTAAAGTGGACAGACTATAGTGGAAAGACTATAGTGGAAAGACTGTAGTGGACAGAATAAAGTGGAGACTATAATGGAAAGACTAAAGTGGACAGAGAATAGTGGAAAGACTAAAGTGGACAGACTAAAGTGGACAGACTAAAGTGGAAAGATTAAAGTGGAAAGACTAGCGTGGACAGACTATAGTGGAAAGACTATACTGGAAAGACTGTAGTGGACAGAATAAAGTGGAGACTATATTGGAAAGACTAAAGTGGAAAGACTAAAGTGGACAGAGAATAGTGGAAAGACTAAAGTGGACAAACTATAGTTGAAAGACTAAAGTGGACAGACTAAAGTGGAAAGACTAAAGTGGAAAGACTAAAGTGGACAGACTATAGTGGAAAGACTATAGTGGAAAGACTGTAGTGGACAGAATAAAGTGGAGAGTGTAGTGGAAAGACTAAAGTGGACAGAGAATAGTGGAAAGACTAAAGTGGACAGACTATAGTTGAAAGACTAAAGTGGACAGACTAAAGTGGAAAGACTAAAGTGGAAAGACTAAAGTGGACAGACTATAGTGGAAAGACTATAGTGGAAAGACTGTAGTGGACAGAATAAAGTGGAGACTGTAGTGGACAGAATAAAGAGGAGAGTGTAGTGGAAAGACTAAAGTGGACAGAGAATAGTGGAAAGACTAAAGTGGACAGACTATAGTTGAAAGACTAAAGTGGACAGACTAAAGTGGAAAGACTAAAGTGGAAAGACTAAAGTGGACAGACTATAGTGGAAAGACTATAGTGGAAAGACTGTAGTGGACAGAATAAAGTGGAGACTGTAGTGGACAGAATAAAGTGGAAAAACTAAAGTGGAAAGACTAAAGTGGACAGACTATAGTGGACAGAATAAAGTGGAGACTATAGTGGAAAGACTTAAGTGGACAGAGAATAGTGGGAAGACTAAAGTGGATAGACTATAGTGGAAAGACTATAGTGGAAAGACTATAGTGGAAAGACTGTAGTGGACAGAATAAAGTGGAGACTATAGTGGAAAGACTAAAGTGGAAAGACTAAAGTGGACAGAATAAAGTGGAGACTATATTGGAAAGACTTAAGTGGACAAACTGAAGTGGAACGACTATAGTGGAAAGACTAGCGTGGACAGACTATAGTGGAAAGACTATATTGGAAAGACTGTAGTGGACAGAATAAAGTGGAGACTGTAGAGGAAAGACTAAAGTGGACAGAGAATAGTGGAAAGACTAAAGTGGACAGACTAAAGTGGACAGACTAAAGTGGAAAGATTAAAGTGGAAAGACTAGCGTGGACAGACTATAGTGGAAAGACTATAGTGGAAAGATTGTAGTGGACAGAATAAAGTGGAGACTGTAGTGGAAAGACTAAAGTGGACAGAGAATAGTGGAAAGACTAAAGTGGACAGACTATAGTGGAAAGACTATAGTGGAAAGACAGTAGTGGACAGAATAAAGTGGAGACTATAGTGGAAAGACTAAAGTGGAAAGAGAATAGTGGAAAGACTAAAGTGGACAGACTAAAGTGGACCGACTAAAGTGGAAAGATTAAAGTGGAAGGACTAGCGTGGACAGACTATAGTGGAAAGACGATACTGGAAAGACTGTAGTGGACAGAATAAAGTGGAGACTATATTGGAAAGACTAAAGTGGAAAGACTAAAGTGGACAGAGAATAGTGGAAAGACTAAAGTGGACAAACTATAGTTGAAAGACTAAAGTGGACAGACTAAAGTGGAAAGACTAAAGTGGACAAACTATAGTGGAAAGACTATAGTGGAAAGACTGTAGTGGACAGAATAAAGTGGAGAGTGTAGTGGAAAGACTAAAGTGGACAGAGAATAGTGGAAAGACTAAAGTGGACAGACTATAGTTGAAAGACTAAAGTGGACAGACTAAAGAAGTGGAAAGACTAAAGTGGACAGACTATAGTGGAAAGACTATATTGGAAAGACTGTAGTGGACAGAATAAAGTGGAGACTATATTGGAAAGACTAAAGTGGAAAGACTAAAGTGGACAGAGAATAGTGGAAAGACTAAAGTGGACAGACTATAGTTGAAAGACTAAAGTGGACAGACTAAAGTGGAAAGACTAAAGTGGAAAGACTAAAGTGGACAGACTATAGTGGAAAGACTGTAGTGGACAGAATAAAGTGGAGACTATAGTGGAAAGACTTAAGTGGACAGAGAATAGTGGAAAGACTAAAGTGGATAGACTATAGTGGAAAGACTATAGTGGAAAGACTATAGTGGAAAGACTGTAGTGGACAGAATAAAGTGGAGACTATAGTGGAAAGACTAAAGTGGACAGAATAAAGTGGAGACTATAGTGGAAAGACTAAAGTGGAAAAACTAAAGTGGAAAGACTAAAGTGGACAGACTATAGTGGAAAGACTGTAGTGGACAGAATAAAGTGGAGACTATAGTGGAAAGACTTAAGTGGACAGAGAATAGTGGAAAGACTAAAGTGGATAGACTATAGTGGAAAGACTATAGTGGAAAGACTATAGTGGAAAGACTGTAGTGGACAGAATAAAGTGGAGACTATAGTGGAAAGACTAAAGTGGAAAGACTAAAGTGGACAGAATAAAGTGGAGACTATAGTGGAAAGACTTAAGTGGACAAACTGAAGTGGAAAGACTATAGTGGAAAGACTAGCGTGGACAGACTATAGTGGAAAGACTATATTGGAAAGACTGTAGTGGACAGAATAAAGTGGAGACTGTAGAGGAAAAACTAAAGTGGACAGAGAATAGTGGAAAGACTAAAGTGGACAGACTAAAGTGGACAGACTAAAGTGGAAAGATTAAAGTGGAAAGACTATCGTGGACAGACTATAGTGGAAAGACTATATTGGAAAGACTGTAGTGGACAGAATAAAGTGGAGACTATATTGGAAAGACTAAAGTGGAAAGACTAAAGTGGACAGAGAATAGTGGAAAGACTAAAGTGGACAGACTATAGTTGAAAGACTAAAGTGGACAGACTAAAGTGGAAAGACTAAAGTGGAAAGACTAAAGTGGACAGACTATAGTGGAAAGACTATAGTGGAAAGACTGTAGTGGACAGAATAAAGTGGAGAGTATAGTGGAAAGACTAAAGTGGAAAGACTAAAGTGGACAGAGAGTATTGGAAAGACTAAAGTGGAAAGACTGTAGTGGACAGACTAAAGTGGAAAAACTAAAGTGGAGAGACTAAAGTGGACAGACTATAGTGGAAAGACTATAGTGGAAAGACTGTAGTGGACAGAATAAAGTGGAGACTATAGTGGAAAGACTAAAGTGGACAGAGAATAGTGGAAAGACTAAAGTGGACAGACTAAAGTTGACAGACTAAAGTGGAAAGATTAAAGTGGAAAGACTAGCGTGGACAGACTATAGTGGAAAGACTATAGTGGAAAGATTGTAGTGGACAGAATAAAGTGGAGACTGTAGTGGAAAGACTAAAGTGGACAGAGAATAGTGGAAAGACTAAAGTGGACAGACTATAGTGGAAAGACTGTAGTGGACAGAATAAAGTGGAGACTATAGTGGAAAGACTAAAGTGGACAGAGAATAGTGGAAAGACTAAAGTGGACAGACTAAAGTGGACGGACTAAAGTGGAAAGATTAAAGTGGAAAGACTAGCGTGGACAGACTATAGTGGAAAGACTATATTGGAAAGACTGTAGTGGACAGAATAAAGTGGAGACTATATTGGAAAGACTAAAGTGGAAAGACTAAAGTGGACAGAGAATAGTGGAAAGACTAAAGTGGACAGACCATAGTTGAAAGTCTAAAGTGGACAGACTAAAGTTGAAAGACTAAAGTGGAAAGACTAAAGTGGACAGACAATAGTGGAAAGACTATAGTTGAAAGACTGTAGTGGACAGAATAAAGTGGATAGTGTAGTGGAAAGACTAAAGTGGAAAGACTAAAGTGGACAGAGAGTACTGGAAAGACTAAAGTGGAAAGACTGTGGTGGACAGACTAAAGTGGAAAAACTAAAGTGGAAAGACTAAAGTGGACAGACTATAGTGGAAAGACTGTAGTGGACAGAATAAAGTGGAGACTATAGTGGAAAGACTTAAGTGGACAGAGAATCGTGGAAAGACTAAAGTGGATAGACTACAGTGGAGAGACTATAGTGGAAAGACTATAGTGAAAAGACTGTAGTGGACAGAATAAAGTGGAGACTATAGTGGAAAGACTAAAGTGGAAAGACTAAAGTGGACAGAATAAAGTGGAGACTATAGTGGAAAGACTTAAGTGGACAAACTGAAGTGGAAAGACTATAGTGGAAAGACTAAAGTGGAAAGACTAAAGTTGACAGACTATAGTGGAAAGACTGAAGTGGAAAGACTCAGTGGACAAACTAAAGTTTACACACTGAAGTGGAGAGAATAAAGTGGAAAGACTAAAGTGGAAAGACTAAAGTGGAAAGACTCAAGTGGACAGACTATAGTGGAAAGACTAAAGTGGACAGACTAAAGTGGAAAGACTAAAGTGGAAAGACTAAAGTGGACGGACTATAGTGGAAAGACTAAAGTGGAAAGACTATAGTGGAAAGACTAAAGTGGACAGACTAAAGTGGAAAGACTAAAGTGGACAGACGATAGTGGAAATGACTAAAGTGGAAAGACTAAAGTGGACAGACTAAAGTGGAAAGACTAAAGTGGACAGACTCTAGTGGAAAGACAAAGTGGACAGACTAAAGCGAAAAGACTAGGGTGGAAAGACTAAAGTGGACAGACTATAGTGGAAAGACTGAAGTGGAAAGACTCAGTGGACAGACTAAAGTGTACACAATGCAGTGGACAGAATAAAGTGGAAAGACTAAAGTGGAAAGACAAAAGTGGACAGACCATAGTGGAAAGACTAAAGGGGACAGAGTAAAAAGGAAAGACTAAAGTGGAAAGACTAAAGTGGACAGACTATAGTGGAAAGACTATAGAGGAAAGACTGTAGTGGACAGAATATAGTGGAGACTATAGTGGAAAGGCTAAAGTGGAAAAACTAAAGTGGAAAGACTAAAGTGGACAGACTATAGTGGAAAGACAATAGTGGAAAGATTGTAATGGACCATATAAAGTGGAGACTGTAGTGGAAAGACTAAAGTGGACAGAGAATAGTGGAAAGACGAAAGTGAACAGACTATAGTGGAAAGATTGTAGTGGACAGAATAAAGTGGAGACTATAGTGCAAAGACTAAAGTGGACAGAGAATAGTGGAAAGACTAAATTGGACAGACTAAAGTGGACAGACTAAAGTGGAAAGATTAAAGTGGAAAGACTAGCGTGGACAGACTATAGTGGAAAGACTATATTGGAAAGACTGTAGTGGATAAAATAAAGTGGAGACTATATTGGAAAGACTAAAGTGGAAAGACTAAAGTGGACAGAGAATAGTGGAAAGACTAAAGTGGACAGACTATAGTTGAAAGACTAAAGTGGACAGACTAAAGTGGAAAGACTAAAGTGGACAGACTATAGTGGAAAGACTATAGTGGAAAGACTGTAGTGGACAGAATAAAGTGGAGACTATAGTGGAAAGACTAAAGTGGAAAGACTAAAGTGGACAGACTATAGTCTAAAGACTAAATTGGACAGACTAAAGTGGAAAGACTAAAGTGGAAACACTAAAGTTGACAGACTATAGTGGAAAGACTATAGTGGAAAGACTAAGTGGACAGACTAAAGCGGAAAGACTAAAGTGGAAGGACTAAATTGGACAGACTATAGTGGAAAGACTAAAGTGGACAGACTAAAGTGGAAAGACTAAAGTGGAAAGACTAAAGTGGACAGACTATAGTGGAAAGACTATAGTGGAAAGACTGTAGTGGACAGAATAAAGTGGAGACTATAGTGGAAAGACTAAAGTGGACAGAGAATAGTGGAAAGACTAAAGTGGACAGAGAATAGTGGAAAGACTAAAGTGGACAGACTATAGTGGAAAGACTGTAGTGGAGAGACTGTAGTGGACAGAATAAAGTGGAGACTATAGTGGAAAGACTAAAGTGGAAAGACTAAGGTGGACAGACTATAATGGAAAGACTATAGTGGAAAGACTGTAGTGGACAGAATAAAGTGGAGAGTATAGTGGAAAGACTAAAGTGGACAGAGAATAGTGGAAAGACTAAAGTGGACAGACTATAGTGGAAAGACTATAGTGGAAAGACTGTAGTGGACAGAATAAAGTGGAGACTATAGTGGAAAGACTAAAGTGGAAAGACTAAAGTGGACAGACTATAGTGGAAAGACTGAAGTGGACAGACTAAAGTGGAAAAACTAAATTGGAAAGACTAAAGTGGACAGACTATAGTGGAAAGACTGTAGTGGACAGAATAAAGTGGAGACTATAGTGGAAAGACTAAAGTGGACAGAGAATAGTGGAAAGACTAAAGTGGACAGACTATAGTGGAAAGACTATAGTGGAAAGACTGTAGTGGACAGAATAAAGTGGAGACTATAGTGGAAAGACTAAAGTGGAAAGACTAAAGTGGACAGACTATAGTGGAAAGACTGAAGTGGACAGACTAAAGTGGAAAAACTAAATTGGAAAGACTAAAGTGGACAGACTATAGTGGAAAGACTGTAGTGGACAGAATAAAGTGGAGACTATAGTGGAAAGACTAAAGTGGACAGAGATTAGTGGAACGACTAAAGTGGACAGACTATAGTGGAACGACTATAGTGGAAAGACTGTAGTGGACAGAATAAAGTGGAGACTATAGTGGAAAGACTAAAGTGGACAGAGAATAGTGGAAAGACTAAAGTGGAAAGACTGTAGTGGACAGAATAAAGTGGAGACTATAGTGGAAAGACTAAATTGGACAAACTGAAGTGGAAAGACTATAGTGGAAAGACTAAAGTGGAAAGACTAAAATTGACAGACTATAGTGGAAAGACTGAAGTGGAAAGACTCAGTGGACAAACTAAAGTGTACACACTGAAGTGGAGAGAAGAAAGTGGAGAGACTAAAGTGGAAAGACTAAAGTGGAAAGACTCAAGTGGACAGACTATAGTGGAAAGACTAAAGTGGACAGACTAAAGTGGAAAGACTAAAGTGGAAGGACTAAAGTGGACGGACTATAGTGGAAAGACTAAAGTGGAAAGACTATAGTGGAAAGACTAAAGTGGACAGACGATAGTGGAAATGACTAAAGTGGAAAGACGATAGTGGAAATGACTAAAGTGGAAAGACTAAAGTGAACAGACTAAAGTGGAAAGACTAAACTGGAAAGACAAAAGTGGACAGACTATAGTGGAAAGACTAAAGTGGACAGACTAAAAAGGAAAGACTAAAGTGGAAAGACTAAAGTGGACAGACTATAGTGGAAAGACTATAGAGGAAAGACTGTAGTGGACAGAATAAAGTGGAGACTGTAGTGGAAAGACTAAAGTGGACAGAGAATAGTGGAAAGACTAAAGTGGACAGACTATAGTGGAAAGACTATAGTGGAAAGACTGTAGTGGATAGAATAAAGTGGAGACTATAGTGGAAAGACTAAAGTGGACAGAGAATAGTGGAAAGACTAAAGTGGACAGATTAAAGTGGACAGACTAAAGTGGAAAGATTAAAGTGGAAAGACTAGCGTGGACAGACTATAGTGGAAAGACTATATTGGAAAGACTGTAGTGGACAGAATAAAGTGGAGACTGTAGAGGAAAGACTAAAGTGGACAGATAATAGTGGAAAGAATAAAGTGGACAGACTATACTGGAAAGACTATAGTGGAAAGACTGTAGTGGACAGAATAAAGTGGAGACTATAGTGGAAAGACTAAAGTGGACAGAGAATAGCGGAAAGACTAAAGTGGACAGACTAAAGTGGACAGACTAAAGTGGAAAGATTAAAGTGGAAAGACTAGCGTGGACAGACTATAGTGGAAAGACTATATTGGAAAGACTGTAGTGGACAGAATAAAGTGGAGACTATATTGGAAAGACTAAAGTGGAAAGACTAAAGTGGACAGAGAATAGTGGAAAGACTAAAGTGGACAGACTATAGTTGAAAGACTAAAGTGGACAGACTAAAGTGGAAAGATTAAAGTGGAAAGACTAAAGTGGACAGACTATAGTGGAAAGACTATAGTGGAAAGACTGTAGCGGACAGAAAAAAGTGGAGACTATAGTGGAAAGACTAAAGTGGACAGAGAATAGTGGAAAGACTAAAGTGGACGGACTATAGTGGAAAGACTAAAGTGGACAGACTAAAGTGGAAAGACTAAAGTGGAAAGACTAAAGTGGACAGACTATAGTGGAAAGACTATAGTGGAAAGACTGTAGTGGACAGAATAAAGTGGAGAGTATAGTGGAAAGACTAAAGTGGACAGAGAATAGTGGAAAGACTAAAGTGGACAGACTATAGTGCAAAGACTATAGTGGAGAGACTGTAGTGGACAGAATAAAGTGGAGACTATAGTGGAAAGACTAAAGTGGAAAGACTAAAGTGGACAGAGAATAGTGGAAAGACTGAAGTGGACAGACTAAAGTGGAAAAACTAAATTGGAAAGACTGTAGTGGACAGAATAAAGTGGAGACTATAGTGGAAAGACTAAAGTGGACAGAGAATAGTGGATAGACTAAAGTGGACAGACTAAAGTGGAAAGACTAAAGTGGAGAGACTAAAGTGGACAGACTATAGTGGAAAGACTATAGTGGAAAGACTGTAGTGGACAGAATAAAGTGGAGACTATAGTGGAAAGACTAAAGTGGACAGAGAATAGTGGAAAGACTGAAGTGGACAGACTATAGTGGAAAGACTAAAGTGGACAGAGAATAGTGGAAAGACTAAAGTGGACAGACTAAATTGGACAGACTATAGTGGAAAGACTAAAGTGGACAGACTAAAGTGGAAAGACTAAAGTGGAAAGACTAAAGTGGACAGACTATAGTGGAAAGACTATAGTGGAAAGACTGTAGTGGACAGAATAAAGTGGAGACTATAGTGGAAAGACTAAAGTGGACAGAGAATAGTGGAAAGACTAAAGTGGACAGACTAAAGTGGACAGACTAAAGTGGAAAGACTAAAGTGGAAAGACTAGCGTGGACAGACTATAGTGGAAAGACTATATTTGAAAGACTGTAGTGGACAGAATAAAGTGGAGACTATATTGGAAAGACTAAAGTGGAAAGACTAAAGTGGACAGAGAATAGTGGAAAGACTAAAGTGGACAGACTATAGTTGAAAGACTAAAGTGGACAGACTAAAGTGGAAAGACTAAAGTGGAAAGACTAAAGTGGACAGACTATAGTGGAAAGACTATAGTGGAAAGACTTTAGTGGACAGAATAAAGTGGAGATTATAGTGGAAAGACTAAAGTGGAAAGACTAAAGTGGACAGAGAGTATTGGAAAGACTAAAGTGGAAAGACTGTAGTGGACAGACTAAAGTGGAAAAACTAAAGTGGAAAGACTAAAGTGGACAGACTATAGTGGAAAGACTATAGTGGAAAGACTGTAGTGGACAGAATAAAGTGGAGACTATAGTGGAAAGACTAAAGTGGACAGAGAATAGTGGAAAGACTAAAGTGGACAGACTAAAGTGGAAAGACTAGCGTGGACAGACTATAGTGGAAAGACGATAGTGGAAAGATTGTAGTGGACAGAATAAAGTGGAGACTGTAGTGGAAAGACTAAATTGGACAGAGAATAGTGGAAAGACTAAAGTGGACAGACTATAGTGGAAAGACTATAGTGGAAAGACTGTAGTGGACAGAATAAAGTGGAGACTATAGTGGAAAGACTAAAGTGGACAGAGAATAGTGGAAAGACTAGCGTGGACAGACTATAGTGGAAAGACTATACTGGAAAGACTGTAGTGGACAGAATAAAGTGGAGACTATATTGGAAAGACTAAAGTGGAAAGACTAAAGTGGACAGAGAATAGTGGAAAGACTAAAGTGGAAAGACTATAGTGGAAAGACTGCAGTGGACAGGATAAAGTGGAGACTATAGTGGAAAGACTAAAGTGGACAGAGAATAGTGGAAATACGGAAGTAGACAGACTAAAGTGGAAAGATTAAAGTGGAAAGACTAAAGTGGACAGTCTATAGTGGAAAGACTAAAGTGGAGAATAGTGGAAAGACTAAAGTGGACAGACTAAAGTGGAAAGATTGACACTGAAGATTGACACTGAAGTGGACATAATAAAGTGGAAAGACTAAAGTGGAAAGACTAAAGTGGACAGACTATAGTGGAAAGACTAAAGTGGACAAACTAAAGTGGAAAGATTGAAGTGGAAAGACTAAAGTGGACAGACTATAGTGGAAAGACTAAAGTGGAGAATAGTGGAAAGACTAAAGTGGACACACTATAGTGGAAAGACTAAAGTGGACAGACTATAATGGAAAGACTATAGTGGAAAGACTGTAGTGGACAGAATAAAGTGGAGACTATAGTGGAAAGACTAAAGTGGACAGAGAATAGTGGAAAGACTAAAGTGGACAGACTATAGTGGACAGACTATAGTGGAAAGACTGAAGTGGAAAGACTCAGTGGACAGACTAAAGTGTACACACTGAAGTGGACAGAATAAAGTGGAAAGACTAAAGTGGACAGACTATAGTGGAAAGACTGAAGTGGAAACACTCAGTGGACAGACTAAAGTGTACACACTGCAGTGGACAGAATAAAGTGGAAAGACTAAAGTGGAAAGACTAAAGTGGACAGACTAAAGTGGAAAGACTAAAGTGGACAGACTATAGTGGAAAGACTAAAGTGGACAGACTATAGTGGAAAGACTGAAGTGGAAAGACTCAGTGGACAAACTAAAGTGTACACACTGCAGTGGACAGAATAAAGTGGAAAGACTAAAGTGGAAAGACTAAAGTGGACAGACTAAAGTGGAAAGACTAAAGTGGACAGACTATAGTGGAAAGACTCAGTGGACAAACTAAAGTGTACACACTGAAGTGGAGAGAATAAAGTGGAAAGACTAAAGTGGAAAGACTCAAGTGGACAGACTAGAGTGGAAAGACTAAAGTGGACGGACTATAGTGGAAAGACTAAAGTGGACAGGCTATAGTGGAAAGACTAAAGTTGACAGACTAAAGTGGAAAGACTAAAGTGGACAGACGATAGTGGAAATGACTAAAGTGGAAAGACTAAAGTGGACAGACTCTAGTGGAAAGACTAAGTGGACAGACTAAAGCGAAAAGACTAGGGTGGAAAGACCAAAGTGGACAGACTATAGTGGAAAGACTGAAGTGGAAAGACTCAGTGGACAGACTAAAGTGTACACACTGCAGTGGACAGAATAAAGTGGAAAGACTAAAGTGGAAAGTCTAAAGTGGACAGACTATAGTGGAAAGACTAAAGTGGACAGACTAAAGTGGAAAGACTAAAGTGGAAAGACTAAAGTGGACAGACTATAGTGGAAAGACTATAGAGGAAAGACTGTAGTGGACAGAATAAAGTGGAGACTAAAGTGGAAAGACTAAAGTGGAGAATAGTGGAAAGACTAAAATGGACAGACTATAGTGGAAAGACTAACGTGGACAGACTAAAACGGAAATGACTAAAGTGGAAAGACTAAAGTGGACAGACTAAAGTGAAAAGACTAAAGTGGACAGACTCTAGTGGAAAGACTAAGAGGACAGACTAAAGCGAAAAGAATAGGGTGGAAAGACCAAAGTGGACAGACTATAGTGGAAAGACTGTAGTGGACAGAATAAAGTGGAGACTATAGTGGAAAGACTAAAGTGGACAGAGAATAGTGTAAAGACGGAAGTGGAAAGACTGTAGTGGACAGAATAAAGTGGAGACTATAGTGGAAAGACTAAAGTGGAAAGACTAAAGTGGACAGACTATAGTGGAAAGACTGAAGTGGAAAGACTCAGTCGACAGACTAAAGTGTACACACTGAAGTGGACATAATAAAGTGGAAAGACTAAAGTGGAAAGACTAAAGTGGACAGACTATAGTGGAAAGACTAAAGTGGACAGACTAAAGTGGAAAGATTAAAGTGGAAAGACTAAAGTGGACAGACTATAGTGGAAAGACTAAAGTGGACACACTATAGTGGAAAGACTAAAGTGGACAGACTATAATGGAAAGACTATAGTGGAAAGACTGTAGTGGACAGAATGAAGTGGAGACTATAGTGGAAAGACTAAAGTGGACAGAGAATAGTGGAAAGACTAAAGTGGAAAGACTATAGTGGACAGACTAAAGTGGAAAGACTGAAGTGGAAAGACTCAGTGGACAGACTAAAGTGTACACACTGCAGTGGACAGAATAAAGTGGAAAGACTAAAGTGGAAAGACTAAAGTGGACAGACTATAGTGGAAAGACTAAAGTGGACAGACTAAAGTGTACACACTAAAGTGGACAGAATAAAGTGGAAAGACTAAAGTGGAAAGACTAAAGTGGACAGACTATAGTGGAAAGACTAAAGTGGAGAATAGTGGAAAGACTAGAAGTGGACACACTATAGTGGAAAGACTAAAGTGGACAGACTATAATGGAAAGACTATAGTGGAAAGACTGTAGTGGACAGACTATAGTGGAAAGACTGAAGTGGAAAGACTCAGTGGACAGACTAAAGTGTACACACTGAAGTGGACAGAATAAAGTGGAAAGACTAAAGTGGAAAGACTAAAGTGGAAAGACTCAGTGGAAAGACTAAAGTGTCCACACTGAAGTGGACAGAATAAAGTGGAAAGACTAAAGTGGAAAAACTAAAGTGGAAAGACTAAAGTGGACAGACTATAATGGAAAGACTATAGTGGAAAGACTGTAGTGGACAGACTAAAGTGGAGACTATAGTGGAAAGACTAAATTGGACAGAGAATAGTGGAAAGACTAAAGTGGACAGACTGTAGTGGACAGAATAAAGTGGAGACTATAGTGGAAAGACTAAAGTGGACAGAGAATAGTGGAAAGACTAAAGTGGAAAGACTATAGTGGAAAGACTGTAGTGAACAGAAAAAGTGGAGACTATAGTGAAAAGACTAAAGTGGAAAGACTAAAGTGGACAGAGAGTATTGGAAAGACTAAAGAGGAATGACTGTAGTGGACAGAATAAAGTGAAGACTATGGTGGAAAGACTAAAGTGGAAAGACTAAAGTGGACAGACTGTAGTGGAAAGACTGAAGTGGAGAGACTCAGTGAACAGACTAAAGTGTACACACTGAAGTGGACAGAATAAAGTGAAGACTATAGTGGAAAGACTAAAGTGGAAAGACTAAAGTGGACAGAGAATAGTGGAAAGACTAAAGTGGAAAGACTGTAGTGGACAGAATAAAGTGGAGACTATAGTGGAAAGACTAAAGTGGAAAGACTAAAGTGGACAGACTATAGTGGAAAGACTGAAATGGACAGACTAAAGTGGAAAACTAAAGTGGACAGACTAAAGTGGACAGACTATAGTGGAAAGACTGTAGTGGACAGAATAAAGTGGAGACTATAGTGGAAAAACTAAAGGTGACCGAGAATAGTGGAAAGACTAAAGTGGACAGACTATATTGGAAAGACTGTAGTCAACAGAATAAAGTGGAGACTATAGTGGAAAGACTAAAGTGGAAAGACTAAAGTGGACAGAGAATAGTGGAAAGACTAAAGTGGACAGACTATAGTGGAAAGACTAAAGTGGACAGACTAAAGTGGAAAGACTAAAGTGGAAAGACTAAAGTGGACAGACTATAGTGGAAAGACTATAGTGGAAAGACTGTAGTGAAGAGAATAAAGTGGAGAGTATAGTGGAAAGACTAAAGTGGACAGACTATAGTGGAAAAACTATAGTGGAAAGACTGTAGTGGACAGAATAAAGTGGAGACTATAGTGGAAAGACTAAAGTGGAAAGACTAAGTGGACAGACTAAAGTGGAAAGACTATATTGGAAGGACTAAAGTGGAAAGACTATAGTGGAAAGACTAAAGTGGACAAACTGAAGTGGAAAGACTATAGTGGAAAGACTAAAGTGGAAAGACTAAAGTGGACAGACTATAGTGGAAAGACTGAAGTGGAAAGACTGTAGTGGACAGAATAAAGTGGAGACTATAGTGGAAAGACTAAAGTGGAAAGACTAAGTGGACAGACTAAAGTGGGAAGACTATATTGGAAAGACTAAAGTGGACAGACTATAGTGGAAAGACTAAAGTGGACAAACTGAAGTGGAAAGACTATAGTGGAAAGACTAAAGTGGAAAGACTAAAGTGGACAGACTATAGTGGAAAGACTGAAGTGGAAAGACCGTAGTGGACAGAATAAAGTGTACACACTGAAGTGGAGAGAATAAAGTGGAAAGACTAAAGTGGAAAGACTAAAGTGGAAAGACTCAAGTGGACAGACTATAGTGGAAAGACTAAAGTGGACAGACTAAAGTGGAAAGACTATAGTGGAAAGACTGTAGTGGACAGAATAAAGTGGAGACTATAGTGGAAAGACTAAAGTGGACAGAGATTAGTGGAAAGACTAAAGTGGACAGAATATATTGGAAAGACTATAGTGGAATGACTGTAGTGGACAGAATAAAGTGGACACTATAGTGGAAAGACTAAAGTGGACGGACTAAAACGGAAAGACTAAAGTGGAAAGACTAAAGTGGACGACTATAGTGGAAAGACTATAATGGAAAGACTGTAGTGGACAGAATAAAGTGGAGACTATAGTGGAAAGACTAAAGTGGACAGAGATTAGTGGAAAGTCTAAAGTGGACAGACGATAGTGGAAAGACTATAGTGGAAAGACTGTAGTGGACAGAACAAAGTGGAGACTATAGTGGAAAGACTAAAGTGGACAGAGATTAGTGGAAAGACAGAAGTGGACAGACGATAGTGGAAAGACTATAGTGGAATGACTGTAGTGGACAGAATAAAGTGGACACTATAGTGGAAAGAATAAAGTGGAAAGACTAAAGTGGACAGAGAATAGTGGAAAGACTAAAGTGGGAAGACTATAGTGGAAAGACTGCAGTGGACAGGATAAAGTGGAGACTATAGTGGAAAGACTAAAGTGGACAGAGAATAGTGGAAATACGGAAGTAGATAGACTAAAGTGGAAAGATTAAAGTGGAAAGACTAAAGTGGACAGACTATAGTGGAAAGACTAAAGTGGAGAATAGTGGAAAGACTAAAGTGGACAGACTAAAGTGGAAAGATTAAAGTGGAAAGACTAAAGTGGACAGACTATAGTGGAAAGACTAAAGTGGAGAATAGTGGAAAGACTAAAGTGGCCACACTATAGTGGAAAGACTAAAGTGGACAGACTATAATGGAAAGACTATAGTGGAAAGACTGTAGTGGACAGAATAAAGTGGAGACTATAGTGGAAAGACTAAAGTGGACAGAGAATAGTGAAAAGACGAAAGTCGACAGACTATAGTGGACAGACTAAAGCGAAAAGACTAGGGTGGAAAGACTAAAGTGGACAGACGATAGTGGAAAGACTTAAGTGGAAAGACTCAGTGGACAGACTAAAGTGTACACACTGCAGTGGACAGAATAAAGTGGAAAGACTAAAGTGGAAAGACTAAAGTGGACAGACTATAGTGGAAAGACTGAAGTGGAAAGACTCAGTGGAAAGACTGAAGTGTAAAGACTATAGTGGAAAGACTGTAGTGGACAGAATAAAGTGGAGACTATAGTGGAAAGACTAAAGTGGAAAGACTAAAGTGGACAGAGAATAGTGGAAAGACTAAAGTGGACAGACTATAGTGGAAAGACTAAAGTGGACAGACTAAAGTGGAAAGACTAAAGTGGAAAGACTAAAGTGGACAGACTATAGTGGAAAGACTATAGTGGAAAGACTGTAGTGAAGAGAATAAAGTGGAGAGTATAGTTGAAAGACTAAAGTGGACAGACTATAGTGGAAAGACTATAGTGGAAAGACTGTAGTGGACAGAATAAAGTGGAGACTATAGTGGAAAGACTAAAGTGGAAAGACTAAGTGGACAGACTAAAGTGGAAAGACTATATTGGAAAGACTAAAGTGGACAGACTATAGTGGAAAGACTAAAGTGGACAAACTGAAGTGGAAAGACTATAGTGGAAAGACTAAAGTGGAAAGACTAAAGTGGACAGACTATAGTGGAAAGACTGAAGTGGAAAGACTGTAGTGGACAGAATAAAGTGGAGACTATAGTGGAAAGACTAAAGTGGACAGACTATAGTGGAAAGACTAAAGTGGACAAACTGAAGTGGAAAGACTATAGTGGAAAGACTAAAGTGGAAAGACTAAAGTGGACAGACTATAGTGGAAAGACTGAAGTGGAAAGACTCATTAGACAAACTAAAGTGTACACACTGAATTGGAGAGAATAAAGTGGAAAGACTAAAGTGGAAAGACTAAAGTGGAAAGACTCAAGTGGACAGACTATAGTGGAAAGACGAAAGTGGACAGACTAAAGTGGAAAGACTAAAGTGGACGGACTATAGTGGAAAGACTAAAGTGGACAGACTATAGTGGAAAGACTAAAGTGGACAGACTAAAGTGGAAAGACTAAAGTGGACAGACGATAGTGGAAATGACTAAAGTGGAAAGACTAAAGTGGACAGACTAAAGTGGAGAGACTAAAGTGGACAGACTCTAGTGGAAAGACTAAGTGGACAGACTAAAGCGAAAAGACTAGGGTGGAAAGACTAAAGTGGACAGACTATAGTGGAAAGACTGAAGTGGAAAGACTCAGTGGACAGACTAAAGTGTACACACTGCAGTGGACAGAATAAAGTGGAAAGACTAAAGTGGAAAGACAAAAGTGGGCAGACTATAGTGGAAAGAGTAAAGTGGACAGACTAAAAAGGAAAGACTAAAGTGGAAAGACTGTAGTGGACAGAATAAAGTGGAGACTATAGTGGAAAGACTAAAGTGGAAAGACTAAGTGGACAGACTAAAGTGGAAAGACTATAGTGGACAGACTAAAGTGGACAGACTATAGTGGAAAGACTAAAGTGGACAAACTGAAGTGGAAAGACTATAGTGGAAAGACTAAAGTGGAAAGACTAAAGTGGACAGACTATAGTGGAAAGACTGAAGTGGAAAGAGTTAGTGGACAAACTAAAGTGTACACACTGAAGTGGAGAGAATAAAGTGGAAAGACTAAAGTGGACAGAGAATAGTGGAAAGACTAAAGTGGATAGACTATAGTGGAAAGACTATAGTGGAAAGACTGTAGTGGACAGAATAAAGTGGAGACTATAGTGGAACGACTAAAGTGGAAAGACTAAATTGGACAGACTATAGTGGAAAGACTGAAGTGGACAGACTAAAGTGGAAAACTAAAGTGGAAAGACTAAAGTGGACAGACTATAGTAGAAAGACTATAGTGGAAAGACTGTAGTGGACAGAATAAAGTGGAGACTATAGTGGAAAGACTAAAGTGGACAGAGAATAGTGGAAAGACTAAAGTGGACAGACTATAGTGGTAAGACTGTAGTGGCCAGAATAAAGTGGTGACTATAGTGGAAAAACTAAATTGGAAAGACAAAAGTGGACAGACTATAGTGGAAAGACTATAGTGGACAGAATAAAATGGAGACTATAGTGGAAAGACTAAAGTGGACAGAGAATAGTGGAAAGACTAAATTGGAAAGACTGTAGTGGACAGAATAAAGTGGAGACTATAGTGGAAAGACTAAAGCGGAAAGACTAAAGTGGACAGACTATAGTGGAAAGACTGAAGTGGAAAGACTAAGGGGACAGACAAAAGTGGAAAGACTATAGTGGAAAGACTAAAGTGGACAGACTGTAGTGGAAAGACTAAAGTGGACAAACTGAAGTGGAAAGACTATAGTGAAAAGACTAAAGTGGAAAGACTAAAGTAGAAAGACTCAAGTGGACAGACTAAAGTGGAAAGACAAAAGTGGACGGACTATAGTGGAAAGACTAAAGTGGAAAGACTCAGTGGAAAGACTAAAGTGTATACACTGCAGTGGACAGAATAAAGTGGAAAGACTAAAGTGGAAAGACTAAAGTGGACAGACTATAGTGGAAAGACTAAAGTGGACAGACTAAAGTGGAAAGACTAAAGTGGAAAGACTAAAGTGGACAGACTATAGTGGAAAGACTATAGAGGAAAGACTGTAGTGGACAGAATAAAGTGGAGACTATAGTGGAGAATAGTGGAAAGACTGAAGTGGACAGACTATAGTGGAAAGACTAAAGTGGACAGACTAAAACGGAAAGACTAAAGTGGAAAGACTAAAGTGGACCGACTATAGTGGAAAGACTATAATGGAAAGACTGTAGTGGACAGAATAAAGTGGAGACTATAGTGGAAAGACTAAAGTGGACAGAGATTAGGGGAAAGTCTAAAGTGGACAGACGATAGTGGAAAGACTATAGTGGAAAAACTGTAGTGGACAGAATAAAGTGGAGACTATATTGGAAAGACTAAAGTGGACAGAGATTAGTGGAAAGACTAAAGTGGACAGACGATAGTGGAAAGACTAAAGTGGAGAATAGTGGAAAGACTAAAGTGGACACACTATAGTGGAAAGACTGAAGTGGAAAGACTCAGTGGACAGACTAAAGTGTATACACTGCAGTGGACAGAATAAAGTGGAAAGACTAAAGTGGAAAGACTAAAGTGGACAGACTAAAGTGGAAAGACTAAAGTGGAAAGACTAAAGTGGACAGACTATAGTGGAAAGACTATAGAGGAAAGACTGTAGTGGACAGAATAAAGTGGAGACTATAGTGGAGAATAGTGGAAAGACTAAAGTGGACAGACTATAGTGGAAAGACTAAAGTGGACAGACTAAAACGGAAAGACTAAAGTGGAAAGACTAAAGTGGACCGACTATAGTGGAAAGACTATAATGGAAAGACTGTAGTGGACAGAATAAAGTGGAGACTATAGTGGAAAGACTAAAGTGGACAGAGATTAGGGGAAAGTCTAAAGTGGACAGACGATAGTGGAAAGACTATAGTGGAAAAACTGTAGTGGACAGAATAAAGTGGAGACTATATTGGAAAGACTAAAGTGGACAGAGATTAGTGGAAAGACTAAAGTGGACAGACGATAGTGGAAAGACTATAGTGGAAAGACTGTAGCGGACAGAATAAAGTGGACACTATAGTGGAAAGAATAAAGTGGAAAGACTAAAGTGGACAGAGAATAGGGGAAAGACTAAAGTGGAAAGACTATAGTGGAAAGACTGTAGTGGACAGGATAAAGTGGAGACTATAGTGGAAAGACTAAAGTCGACAGAGAATAGTGGAAAGACGGAGTTGGACAGACTAAAGTGGAAAGATTAAAGTGGAAAGACTAAAGTGGACAGACTATAGTGGAAAGACTAAAGTGGAGAATAGTGGAAAGGCTAAAGTGGACACACTATAGTGGAAAGACTAAAGTGGAAAGACTCAGTGGACAGACTAAAGTGTACACACTGAAGTGGACATAATAAAGTGGAAAGACTAAAGTGGAAAGACTAAAGTGGACAGACTATAGTGGAAAGACTAAAGTGGACAAACTAAAGTGGAAAGATTGAAGTGGAAAGACTAAAGTGGACAGACTATAGTGGAAAGACTAAAGTGGAAAATAGTGGAAAGACTAAAGTGGACACACTATAGTGGAAAGACTAAAGTGGACAGACTATAATGGAAAGACTATAGTGGAAAGACTGTAGTGGACAGAATAAAGTGGAGACTATAGTGGAAAGACTAAAGTGGACAGAGAATAGTGGAAAGACTAAAGTGGACAGACTATAGTGGACAGACTATAGTGGAAAGACTGAAGTGGAAAGACTCAGTGGACAGACTAAAGTGTACACACTGAAGTGGACAGAATAAAGTGGAAAGACTAAAGTGGAAAGACTAAAGTGGATAGACTATAGTTGAAAGTCTGAAGTTGACAGACTAAAGTGGAAAAACTAAAGTGGAAAGACTAAAGTGGACAGACTATAATGGAAAGACTGTAGTGGAAAGACTGTAGTGGACAGAATAAAGTGGAGACTATAGTGGAAGGACTAAAGTGGACAGAGAATAGTGGAAAGACTAAAGTGGACAGACTATAGTGGAAAGACTAAAGTGGAAAAACTAAAGTGGAAAGACTAAAGTGGACAGACTATAGTGGAAGGACTGTAGTGGACAGAATAAAGTGGAGACCATAGTGGAAAGACTAAAGTGGACAGACTATAGTGGAAAGACTGTAGTGAGCAGAATAAAGTGGAGACTATAGTGGAAAGACTAAAGTGGAAAGACTAAAGTGGACAGAGAGTATTGGAAAGACTAAAGTGGAAAGACTGTAGTGGACAGAATAAAGTGGAGACTATATTGGAAAGACTAAAGTGGAAAGACTAAAGTGGACAGACTATGGTGGAAAGACTGAAGTGGAAAGACTCAGTGAACCTACTAAAGTGTACGCACTGAAGTGGACAGAATAAAGTGAAGACTATAGTGGAAAGACTAAAGTGGAAAGATTAAAGTGGACAGAGAATAGTGGAAAGACTAAAGTGGAAAGACTGTAGTGGACAGAATAAAGTGGAAAGACTGTAGTGGACGGAATAAAGTCGAGACTATAGTGGAAAGACTAAAGTGGACAGAGAATAGTGGAAAGACGAAAGTGGACAGACTAAAGTGGAAAGACTAAAGTGGACAGAGAGTATTGGAAAGACTAAAGTGGAAAGACTGTAGTGGACAGAATAAAGTGGAGACTATATTGGAAAGACTAAAGTGGAAAGAGTAAAGTGGACAGACTATGGTGGAAAGACTGAAGTGGAAAGACTCAGTGAACCTACTAAAGTGTACGCACTGAAGTGGACAGAATAAAGTGAAGACTATAGTGGAAAGACTAAAGTGGAAAGATTAAAGTGGACAGAGAATAGTGGAAGAATAAAGTGGAAAGACTGTAGTGGACAGAATAAAGTGGAAAGACTGTAGTGGACGGAATAAAGTGGAGACTATAGTGGAAAGACTAAAGTGGAAAGACTAAAGTGGACAGAGAGTATTGGAAAGACTAAAGAGGAATGACTGTAGTGGACAGAATAAAGTGAAGACTATGGTGGAAAGACTAAAGTGGAAAGACTAAAGTGGACAGACTATAGTGGAAAGACTGAAGTGGAGAGACTCAGTGAACAGACTAAAGTGTACACACTGAAGTGGACAGAATAAAGTGAAGACTATAATGGAAAGACTAAAGTGGAAAGACTAAAGTGGACAGAGAATAGTGGAAAGACTAAAGTGGAAAGACTGTAGTGGACAGAATAAAGTGTACACACTGAAGTGGACAGAATAATGTGGAAAGACTAAAGTGGACAGACTATCGTGGAAAGACTAAAGTGGACAGACTAAAGTGGAAAGACTAAATTGGAAAGACTGTAGTGGACAGAATAAAGTGGAGAATATAGTGGAAAGACTAAAGTGGAAAGACTAAAGTGGACAGACTATAGTGGAAAGACTGAAGTGGAAAGACTCAGTGGAAAGACTAAAGTGTACACACTGAAGTGGACAGAATAAAGTGGAAAGACTAAAGTGGAAAGACTAAAGTGGACAGACTATAAGACTGTAGTGAAAGACTGTAGTGGACAGAATAAAGTGGAGACTATAGTGGAAGGACTAAAGTGGACAGAGAATAGTGGAAAGACTAAAGTGGACAGACTATAGTGGAAAGACTAAAGTGGAAAAACTAAAGTGGAAAGACTAAAGTGGACAGACTATAGTGGAAAGACTAAAGTGGACAGACTATAAGACTGTAGTGAAAGACTGTAGTGGACAGAATAAAGTGGAGACCATAATGGAAGGACTAAAGTGGACAGAGAATAGTGGAAAGACTAAAGTGGACAGACTATAGTGGAAAGACTAAAGTGGAAAAACTAAAGTGGAAAGACTAAAGTGGACAGACTATAGTGGAAAGACTATAGTGGAAGGACTGTAGTGGACAGAATAAAGTGGAGACCATAGTGGAAAGACTAAAGTGGAAAGACTAAAGTGGACAGAGAGTATTGGAAAGACTAAAGTGGAAAGACTGTAGTGGACAGAATAAAGTGGAGACTATATTGGAAAGACTAAAGTGGAAAGACTAAAGTGGACAGACTATGGTGGAAAGACTGAAGTGGAAAGACTCAGTGAACCTACTAAAGTGTACGCACTGAAGTGGACAGAATAAAGTGAAGACTATAGTGGAAAGACTAAAGTGGAAAGATTAAAGTGGACAGAGAATAGTGGAAAGACTAAAGTGGAAAGACTGTAGTGGACAGAATAAAGTGGAAAGACTGTAGTGGACGGAATAAAGTCGAGACTATAGTGGAAAGACTAAAGTGGACAGAGAATAGTGGAAAGACGAAAGTGGAAAGACTGTATTGGACAGAATAAAGTGGAGACTATAGTGGAAAGACTAAAGTGGAAAGACTAAAGTGGACAGAATATAGTGGAAAGACTGAAGTGGAAAGACTCAGTGGACAGACTAAAGTGTACACACTGAAGTGGACAGAATAAAGTGGAAAGACTAAAGTGGAAAGACTAAAGTGGACGGACTATAGTGGAAAGACTAAAGTGGACAGACTAAAGTCGAAAGATTAAAGTGGAAAGACTAAAGTGGACAGACTGTAGTGGAAAGACTATAGTGGAAAGACTGTAGTGGACAGAATAAAGTGGAGACTATAGTGGAAAGACTAAAGTGGAAAGACTAAAGTGGACAGACTATAGTGGAAAGACTGAAGTGGACAGAATAAAGTGGAGAGTATAGTGGAAAGACTAGAGTGGACAGAGAATAGTGGAAAGACTAAAGTGGACAGACTATAGTGGAAAGACTATAGTGGAAAGACTGTAGTGGACAGAATAAAGTGGAGACTATAGTGGAAAGACTAAAGTGGAAAGACTAAAGTGGACAGACTAAAGTGTACACACTGAAGTGGACAGAATACAGTGGAAAGACCAAAGTGGACAGAGAATAGTGGAAAGACTAAAGTGGAAAGACTATAGTGGAAAGACTGTAGTGGACGGAATAAAGTGGAGACTATAGTGGAAAGACTAAAGTGAACAGAGAATAGTGGAAAGACGAAAGTGGAAAGACTGTATTGGACAGAATAAAGTGGAAAGACTAAAGTGGAAAGATTAAAGTGGAAAGACTAAAGTGGACAGACTATAGTGGAAAGACTATAGTGGAAAGACTGTAGTGGACAGAATAAAGTGGAGACTATAGTGGAAAGACTAAAGTGGAAAGACTAAAGTGAACAGAGAATAGTGGAAAGACTAAAGTGGACAGACTATAGTGGAAAGAATAAAGTGGAAAGACTAAAGTGGACAGAGAATAGTGGAAAGACTAGAGTGGAAAGACTATAGTGGAAAGACTGTAGTGGACGGAATAAAGTGGAGACTATAGTTGAAAGACTTAAGTGGACAGAAAATAGTGGAAAGACGAAAGTGGAAAGACTGTAGTGGACAGAATAAATTGGAGACTATAGTGGAAAGACTAAAGTGGAAAGACTAAAGTGGACAGAATATAGTGGAAAGACTGAAGTGGAAAGACTCAGTGGACAGATTAAAGTGTACACACTGAAGTGGACAGAATAAAGTGGAAAGACTAAAGTGGAAAGACTAAAGTGGAAAGACTATAGTGGAGAGACTAAAGTGGACAGAATATAGTGGAAAGACTGAAGTGGAAAGACTCAGTGGACAGACTAAAGTGTACACACTGAAGTGGACAGAATAAAGTGGAAAGACTAAAGTGGAAAGACTAAAGTGGACAGACTATCGTGGAAAGACTAAAGTGGACAGAATATAGTGGAAAGACTGAAGTGGAAATACTCAGTGGACAGACTAAAGTGTACACACTGAAGTGGACAGAATAAAGTGGAAAGACTAAAGTGGAAAGACTAAAGTGGACAGACTATCGTGGAAAGACTAAAGTGGACAGACTAAAGTGGAAAGACTAAATTGGAAAGACTGTAGTGGACAGAATAAAGTGGAGAATATAGTGGAAAGACTAAAGTGGAAAGACTAAAGTGGACAGACTATAGTGGAAAGACTGAAGTGGAAAGACTCAGTGGAAAGACTAAAGTGTACACACTGAAGTGGACAGAATAAAGTGAAAAGACTAAAGTGGAAAGACTAAAGTGGATAGACTATAGTGGAAAGTCTGAAGTGGAGAGACTAAAGTGGAAAAACTAAAGTGGAAAGACTAAAGTGGACAGACTATAATGGAAAGACTATAGTGGAAAGACTGTAGTGGACAGAATAAAGTGGAGACTATAGTGGAAGGACTAAAGTGGACAGAGAATAGTGGAAAGACTAAAGTGGACAGACTATAGTGGAAAGACTAAAGTGGAAAAACTAAAGTGGAAAGACTAAAGTGGACAGACTATAGTGGAAAGACTATAGTGGAAGGACTGTAGTGGACAGAATAAAGTGGAGACCATAGTGGAAAGACTAAAGTGGACAGACTATAGTTGAAAGACTGTAGTGAGCAGAATAAAGTAGAGACTATAGTGGAAAGACTAAAGTGGAAAGACTAAAGTGGACAGAGAGTATTGGAAAGACTAAAGTGGAAAGACTGTAGTGGACAGAATAAAGTGGAGACTATATTGGAAAGACTAAAGTGGAAAGACTAAAGTGGACAGACTATGGTGGAAAGACTGAAGTGGAAAGACTCAGTGAACCTACTAAAGTGTACGCACTGAAGTGGACAGAATAAAGTGAAGACTATAGTGGAAAGACTAAAGTGGAAAGATTAAAGTGGACAGAGAATAGTGGAAAGACTAAAGTGGAAAGACTGTAGTGGACAGAATAAAGTGGAAAGACTGTAGTGGACGGAATAAAGTGGAGACTATAGTGGAAAGACTAAAGTGGAAAGACTAAAGTGGACAGAGAGTATTGGAAAGACTAAAGAGGAATGACTGTAGTGGACAGAATAAAGTGAAAACTATGGTGGAAAGACTAAAGTGGAAAGACTAAAGTGGACAGACTATAGTGGAAAGACTGAAGTGGAGAGACTCAGTGAACAGACTAAATTGTACACACTGAAGTGGACAGAATAAAGTGAAGACTATAGTGGAAAGACTAAAGTGGAAAGACTAAAGTGGACAGAGAATAGTGGAAAGACTAAAGTGGAAAGACTGTAGTGGACAGAATAAAGTGGAAAGACTGTAGTGGACGGAATAAAGTGGAGACTATAGTGGAAAGACTAAAGTGGACAGAGAATAGTGGAAAGACGAAAGTGGAAAGACTGTATTGGACAGAATAAAGTGGAGACTATAGTGGAAAGACTAAAGTGGAAAGACTAAAGTGGAGAGAATATAGTGGAAAGACTGAAGTGGAAAGACTCAGTGGACAGACTAAAGTGTACACACTGAAGTGGACAGAATAAAGTGGAAAGACTAAAGTGGAAAGACTAAAGTGGACAGACTATCGTGGAAAGACTAAAGTGGACGGACTAAAGTGGAAAGACTAAATTGGAAAGACTGTAGTGGACAGAATAAAGTGGAGAATATAGTGGAAAGACTAAAGTGGAAAGACTAAAGTGGACAGACTATAGTGGAAAGACTGAAGTGGAAAGACTCAGTGGAAAGACTAAAGTGTACACACTGAAGTGGACAGAATAAAGTGGAAAGACTAAAGTGGAAAGACTAAAGTGGATAGACTATAGTTGAAAGTCTGAAGTTGACAGACTAAAGTGGAAAAACTAAAGTGGAAAGACTAAAGTGGACAGACTATAATGGAAAGACTATAGTGGAAAGACTGTAGTGGACAGAATAAAGTGGAGACTATAGTGGAAGGACTAAAGTGGACAGAGAATAGTGGAAAGACTAAAGTGGACAGACTATAGTGGAAAGACTAAAGTGGAAAAACTAAAGTGGAAAGACTAAAGTGGACAGACTATAGTGGAAGGACTGTAGTGGACAGAATAAAGTGGAGACCATAGTGGAAAGACTAAAGTGGACAGACTATAGTGGAAAGACTGTAGTGAGCAGAATAAAGTGGAGACTGTAGTGGAAAGACTAAAGTGGAAAGACTAAAGTGGACAGAGAGTATTGGAAAGACTAAAGTGGAAAGACTGTAGTGGACAGAATAAAGTGGAGACTATATTGGAAAGACTAAAGTGGAAAGACTAAAGTGGACAGACTATGGTGGAAAGACTGAAGTGGAAAGACTCAGTGAACCTACTAAAGTGTACGCACTGAAGTGGACAGAATAAAGTGAAGACTAAAGTGGAAAGACTAAAGTGGAAAGATTAAAGTGGACAGAGAATAGTGGAAAGACTAAAGTGGAAAGACTGTAGTGGACAGAATAAAGTGGAAAGACTTTAGTGGACGGAATAAAGTCGAGACTATAGTGGAAAGACTAAAGTGGACAGAGAATAGTGGAAAGACGAAAGTGGACAGACTAAAGTGGAAAGACTAAAGTGGACAGAGAGTATTGGAAAGACTAAAGTGGAAAGACTGTAGTGGACAGAATAAAGTGGAGACTATATTGGAAAGACTAAAGTGGAAAGAGTAAAGTGGACAGACTATGGTGGAAAGACTGAAGTGGAAAGACTCAGTGAACCTACTAAAGTGTACGCACAGAAGTGGACAGAATAAAGTGAAGACTATAGTGGAAAGACTAAAGTGGAAAGATTAAAGTGGACAGAGAATAGTGGAAAGACTAAAGTGGAAAGACTGTAGTGGACAGAATAAAGTGGAAAGACTGTAGTGGACGGAATAAAGTGGAGACTATAGTGGAAAGACTAAAGTGGAAAGACTAAAGTGGACAGAGAGTATTGGAAAGACTAAAGAGGAATGACTGTAGTGGACAGAATAAAGTGAAGACTATGGTGGAAAGACTAAAGTGGAAAGACTAAAGTGGACAGACTATAGTGGAAAGACTGAAGTGGAGAGACTCAGTGAACAGACTAAAGTGTACACACTGAAGTTGACAGAATAAAGTGAAGACTATAATGGAAAGACTAAAGTGGAAAGACTAAAGTGGACAGAGAATAGTGGAAAGACTAAAGTGGAAAGACTGTAGTGGACAGAATAAAGTGGAAAGACTGTAGTGGACGGAATAAAGTGGAGACTATAGTGGAAAGACTAAAGTGGACAGAGAATAGTGGAAAGACGAAAGTGGAAAGACTGTATTGGACAGAATAAAGTGGAGACTATAGTGGAAAGACTAAAGTGGAAAGGCTAAAGTGGACAGAATATAGTGGAAAGACTGAAGTGGAAAGACTCAGTGGACAGACTAAAGTGTACACACTGAAGTGGACAGAATAATGTGGAAAGACTAAAGTGGACAGACTATCGTGGAAAGACTAAAGTGGACAGACTAAAGTGGAAAGACTAAATTGGAAAGACTGTAGTGGACAGAATAAAGTGGAGAATATAGTGGAAAGACTAAAGTGGAAAGACTAAAGTGGACAGACTATAGTGGAAAGACTGAAGTGGAAAGACTCAGTGGAAAGACTAAAGTGTACACACTGAAGTGGACAGAATAAAGTGGAAAGACTAAAGTGGAAAGACTAAAGTGGACAGACTATAAGACTGTAGTGAAAGACTGTAGTGGACAGAATAAAGTGGAGACTATAGTGGAAGGACTAAAGTGGACAGAGAATAGTGGAAAGACTAAAGTGGACAGACTATAGTGGAAAGACTAAAGTGGAAAAACTAAAGTGGAAAGACTAAAGTGGACAGACTATAGTGGAAAGACTAAAGTGGACAGACTATAAGACTGTAGTGAAAGACTGTAGTGGACAGAATAAAGTGGAGACTATAGTGGAAGGACTAAAGTGGACAGAGAATAGTGGAAAGACTAAAGTGGACAAACTATAGTGGACAGACTATTCTGTCTGTCTTTCCACTTCAGTCTTTCCACTATAGTCTGTCCACTTTAGTCTTTCCACTTTAGTCTGTCCACTGAGTCTTTCCACTTCAGTCTTTCCACTATAGTCTGTCCACTTTAGTCTTTCCATCCTAGTCTTTTCGCTTTAGTCTGTCCACTTCTGTCCACTGCAGTGTGTACACTTTAGTCTGTCCACTGAGTCTTTCCACTTCAGTCTTTCCACTATAGTCTGTCCACTTTGGTCTTTCCACCCTAGTCTTTTCGCTTTAGTCTGTCCACTTAGTCTTTCCACTAGAGTCTGTCCACTTTAGTCTTTCCACTTTAGTCTGTCCACTTTAGTCTTTGCACTTTAGTCATTTCCACTATAGTCCGTCCACTTTAGTCCACTTCAGTGTGTACACTTTAGTTTGTCCACTGAGTCTTTCCACTATAGTCTTTCCACTTCAGTCTTTCCACTAAAGCGAAAGAAATAGAGTGGAGACTAAAGTGGAAAGTCTAAAGTGGACAGACTATAGTGGAAAGACTAAAGTGGACAGACTATATTGGAAAGACTGAAGTGGAAAGACTCAGTGGACAGATTAAAGTGGACAGACTAAAGTGGAAAGACTAAAGTGGACAGACTCTAGTGGAAAGACCAAAGTGGACAGACTATAGTGGAAAGACTGTAGTGGACAGATTAAAGTGGAGACTATAGTGGAAAGACTAAAGTGGACAGAGAATAGTGGAAAGACGGAAGTGGAAAGACTGTAGTGGACAGAATAAAGTGGAGACTATAGTGGAAAGGATGAAGTGGAAAGACTCAGTGGACAGACTAAAGTTTACACACTGAAGTAGACATAATAAAGTGGAAAGACTAAAGTGGAAAGACGAAAGTGGACAGACTATAGTGGAAAGACTAAAGTGGAAAGACGAAAGTGGACAGACTATAGTGGAAAGACTAAAGTGGACAGACTAAAGTGGAAAGATTAAAGTGGAAAGACTAAAGTGGACAGACTATAGTGGAAAGACTAAAGTGGAGAATAGTGGAAAGACTAAAGTGCAAACACTATAGTGGAAAGACTAAAGTGGACAGACTATAGTGGAAAGACTATAGTGGAAAGACTGTAATGGACAGAATAAAGTGGCGACTACAGTGGAAAGACTAAAGTGGACAGAGATTAGTGGAAAGACTAAAGTGGACAGACGATAGTGGAAAGACTATAGTGGAAAGACTGTAGTGGACAGGATAAAGTGGAGACTATAGTGGAAAGACTAAAGTGGACAGAGAACAGTGGAAAGACGGAAGTGGAAAGACTGTAGTGGACAGAATAAAGTGGAGACTATAGTGGAAAAACTAAAGTGGAAAGACTAAAGTGGACAGACTATAGTGGAAAGACTGAAGTGGAAAGACTCAGTGGACGGACTAAAGTGTACACACTGAAGTGGACATAATAAAGTGGAAAGACTAAAGTGGAAAGACTAAAGTGGACAGACTATAGTGGAAAGACTAAAGTGGACAGACTAAAGTGGAAAGATTAAAGTGGAAAGACTAAAGTGGACAGACTATAGTGGAAAGACTAAAGTGGAGAATAGTGGAAAGACTAAAGTGGACACACTATAGTGGAAAGACTAAAGTGGACAGACTATAATGGAAAGACTATAGTGGAAAGACTGTAGTGGACAGAATAAAGTGGAGACTATAGTGGAAAGACTAAAGTGGACAGAGAATAGTGGAAAGACGAAAGTGGACAGACTATAGTGGACAGACTAAAGCGAAAAGACTAGGGTGGAAAGACTAAAGTGGAAAGACTATAGTGGAAAGACTGAAGTGGAAAGACTCAGTGGACAGACTAAAGTGTACACACTGCAGTGGACAGAATAAAGTGGAAAGACTAAAGTGGAAAGACTAAAGTGGACAGACTAAAGTGGAAAGACTAAAGTGGACAGAAAAAAGTGGAAAGACTAAAGTGGAAAGACTAAAGTGGAAAGACTCAAGTGGACGGACTGTAGTGGAAAGACTAAAGTGGACAGACTAAAGTGGAAAGACTAAAGTGGACAGACTAAAGTGGAAAGACTAAAGTGGACAGACGATAGTGGAAATGACTAAAGTGGAAAGACTAAAGTGGAGAGACTAAAGTGGAGAGACTAAAGTGGACAGACTCTAGTGGAAAGACTAAAGTGGACAGACTATAATGGAAAGACTATAGTGGAAAGACTGTAGTGGACAGAATAAAGTGGAGACTATAGTGGAAAGACGAAAGTGGACAGAGAATAGTGGAAAGACGAAAGTGGACAGACTATAGTGGACAGACTAAAGCGAAAAGACTAGGGTGGAAAGACTAAAGTGGACAGACTATAGTGGAAAGACTGAAGTGGAAAGACTCAGTGGACAGACTAAAGTGTACACACTGCAGTGGACAGAATAAAGTGGAAAGACTAAAGTGGAAAGACAAAAGTGGACAGACTATAGTGGAAAGACTAAAGTGGACAGACTAAAAAGGAAAGACTAAAGTGGAAAGACTGTAGTGGACAGAATAAAGTGGAGACTATAGTGGAAAGACTAAAGTGGAAAGACTAAGTGGACAGACTAAAGTGGAAAGACTATAGTGGAAAGACTAAAGTGGACAGACTATAGTGGAAAGACTAAAGTGGACAAACTGAAGTGGAAACACTATAGTGGAAAGACTAAAGTGGAAAGACTAAAGTGGACAGACTATAGTGGAAAGACTGAAGTGGAAAGACTCAGTGGACAAACTAAAGTATACACACTGAAGTGGAGAGAATAAAGTGGAAAGACTAAAGTGGACAGAGAATAGTGGAAAGACTAAAGTGGATAGACTATAGTGGAAAGACTAAAGTGGAAAGACTAAGTGGACAGACTAAAGTGGAAAGACTATAGTGGAAAGACTAAAGTGGACAGACTATAGTGGAAAGACTAAAGTGGACAAACTGAAGTGGAAAGACTATAAGGGAAAGACTAAAGTGGAAAGACTAAAGTGGACAGACTATAGTGGAAAGACTGAAGTGGAAAGACTAAAGTGGACAGACTATAGTGGAAAGACTGAAGTGGAAAGACTAAGTGGACAGACTAAAGTGGAAAGACTATAGTGGAAAGACTAAAGTGGACAGACTATAGTGGAAAGATTAAAGTGGACAAACTGAAGTGGAAAGACTATAGTGAAAAGACTAAAGTGGAAAGACTAAAGTGGACAGACTATAGTGGAAAGACTGAAGTGGAAAGACTCAGTGGACAAACTAAAGTGTACACACTGAAGTGGAGAGAATAAAGTGGAAAGACTAAAGTGGAAAGACTCAAGTGGACAGACTAAAGTGGAAACACTAAAGTGGACGGACTATAGTGGAAAGACTAAAGTGGACAGGCTATAGTGGAAAGACTAAAGTTGACAGACTAAAGTGGAAAGACTAAAGTGGACAGACGATAGTGGAAATGACTAAAGTGGAAAGACTAAAGTGGAGAGACTAAAGTGGAAAGACTAAAGTGGACAGACTCTAGTGGAAAGACTAAGTGGACAGACTAAAGCGAAAAGACTAGGGTGGAAAGACTAAAGTGGAAAGACTATAGTGGAAAGACTGAAGTGGAAATACTCAGTGGACAGACTAAAGTGTATACACTGCAGTGGACAGAATAAAGTGGAAAGACTAAAGTGGAAAGACTAAAGTGGACAGACTATAGTGGAAAGACTAAAGTGGACAGACTAAAGTGGAAAGACTAAAGTGGAAAGACTAAAGTGGAAAGACTAAAGTGGACAGACTATAGTGGAAAGACTATAGAGGAAAGACTGTAGTGGACAGAATAAAGTGGAGACTATAGTGGAAAGACTAAAGTGGAAAGACTAAAGTGGAGAATAGTGGAAAGACTAAAGTGGACAGACTATAGTGGAAAGACTAAAGTGGACAGACTAAAAAGGAAAGACTAAAGTGGAAAGACTAAAGTGGACCGACTATAGTGGAAAGACTATAGTGGAAAGACTGTAGTGGACAGAATAAAGTGGAGACCATAGTGGAAAGACTAAAGTGGACAGAGATTAGTGAAAAGACTAAAGTGGACAGACGATAGTGGAAAGACTAAAGTGGACAGACGATAGTGGAAATGACTAAAGTGGAAAGACTAAAGTGGACAGACTCTAGTGGAAAGACTAAGTGGACAGACTAAAGCGAAAAGACTAGGGTGGAAAGACTAAAGTGGAAAGACTATAGTGGAAAGACTGAAGTGGAAATACTCAGTGGACAGACTAAAGTGTAGACACTGCAGTGGACAGAATAAAGTGGAAAGACTAAAGTGGAAAGACTAAAGTGGACAGACTATAGTGGAAAGACTAAAGTGGACAGACTAAAGTGGAAAGACTAAAGTGGAAAGACTAAAGTGGACAGACTATAGTGGGAAGACTATAGAGGAAAGACTGTAGTGGACAGAATAAAGTGGAGACTATAGTGGAAAGACTAAAGTGGAAAGACTAAAGTGGAGAATAGTGGAAAGACTAAAGTGGACAGACTATAGTGGAAAGACTAAAGTGGACAGACTATAGTGGAAAGACTAAAGTGGACAGACTAAAACGGAAAGACTAAACTGGAAAGACTAAAGTGGACCGACTATAGTGGAAAGACTATAGTGGAAAGACTGTAGTGGACAGAATAAAGTGGAGACTATAGTGGAAAGACTAAAGTGGACAGAGATTAGTGGAAAGACTAAAGTGGACAGACGATAGTGGAAAGACTATAGTGGAAAGACTGTAGTGGACAGGATAAAGTGGAGACTATAGTAGAAAGACTAAAGTGGACAGAGAATAGTGGAAAGACGGAAGTGGAAAGACTGTAGTGGACAGAATAAAGTGGAGAATATAGTGGAAAAACTAAAGTGGAAAGACTAAAGTGGACAGACTATAGTGGAAAGACTGAAGTGGAAAGACCCAGTGGACAGACTAAAGTGTACACACTGAAGTGGACATAATAAAGTGGAAAGACTAAGGTGGAAAGACTAAAGTGGACAGACTATAGTGGAAAGACTAAAGTGGACAGACTAAAGTGGAAAGATTAAAGTGGAAAGACTAAAGTGGACAGACTAAAGTGGAGAATAGTGGAAAGACTAAAGTGGACACACACACACTATAGTGGAAAGACTAAATTGGACATACTATAATGGAAAGACTATAGTGGAAAGACTGTAGTGGACAGAATAAAGTGGAGACTATAGTGGAAAGACTAAAGTGGACAGAGAATAGTGGAAAGACGAAAGTGGACAGACTATAGTGGACAGACTAAAGCGAAAAGACTAGGGTGGAAAGACTAAAGTGGACAGACTATAGTGGAAAGACTGAAGTGGAAAGACTCAGTGGACAGACTAAAGTGGAAAGACTAACGTGGACAGACTATAGTGGAAAGACTGAAGTGGAAAGACTCAGTGGACAAACTAAAGTGTACACACTGAAGTGGAGAGAATAAAGTGGAAAGACTAAAGTGGAAAGACTCAAGTGGACAGACTAAAGTGGAAAGACTAAAGTGGACGGACTATAGTGGAAATGACTAAAGTGCAAAGACTAAAGTGGACAGACTAAAGTGGAAAGACTAAAGTGGACAGACTAAAGTGGAAAGACTAAAGTGGAGAATAGTGGAAAGACTAAAGTGGACAGACTATAGTGGAAAGACTAAAGTGGACAGACTAAAACGGAAAGACTAAAGTGGAAAGACTAAAGTGGACCGACTATAGTGGAAAGACTATAGTGGAAAGACTGTAGTGGACAGAATAAAGTGGAGACCATAGTGGAAAGACTAAAGTGGACAGAGATTAGTGGAAAGACTAAAGTGGACAGACGATAGTGGAAAGACTAAAGTGGACAGACGATAGTGGAAATGACTAAAGTGGAAAGACTAAAGTGGAGAGACTAAAGTGGAAAGACTAAAGTGGACAGACTCTAGTGGAAAGACTAAGTGGACAGACTAAAGCGAAAAGACTAGGGTGGAAAGACTAAAGTGGAAAGACTATAGTGGAAAGACTGAAGTGGAAATACTCAGTGGACAGACTAAAGTGTATACACTGCAGTGGACAGAATAAAGTGGAAAGACTAAAGTGGAAAGACTAAAGTGGAAAGACTAAAGTGGACAGACTATAGTGGAAAGACTAAAGTGGACAGACTAAAGTGGAAAGACTAAAGTGGAAAGACTAAAGTGGACAGACTATAGTGGAAAGACTATAGAGGAAAGACTGTAGTGGACAGAATAAAGTGGAGACTATAGTGGAAAGACTAAAGTGGAAAGACTAAAGTGGAGAATAGTGGAAAGACTAAAGTGGACAGACTAAAACGGAAAGACTAAACTGGAAAGACTAAAGTGGACCGACTATAGTGGAAAGACTATAGTGGAAAGACTGTAGTGGACTTTATCTCTTTTCGCTTTAGTCTGTCCACTTAGTCTTTCCACTAGAGTCTGTCCACTTTAGTCTTTCCACTTTAGTCTGTCCACTTTAATCTGTCCACTGAGTCTTTCCACTTCAGTCTTTCCACTATAGTCTGTCCACTTTAGTCTTTCCACTATGGTCTGTCCACTTTAGACTTTCCACTTTAGTCTCCACTCTATTCTGTCCACTACAGTCTTTCCACTATATTCTTTCCACTATAGTCTGTCCACTTTAGTCTTTCCACTTTAGTCTGTCCACTTTAGTCTTTCCACTTTAGTCTTTCCACTTTATTCTCTCCACTTCAGTGTGTACACTTTAGTTTGTCCACTGAGTCTTTCCACTTCAGTCTTTCCACTATAGTCTGTCCACTTTAGTCTTTTCACTTTAATCTGTCCACTGAGTCTTTCCACTTCAGTCTTTCCACTATAGTCTGTCCACTTTAGTCTTTCCATCCTAGTCTTTTCGCTTTAGTCTGTCCACTTCTGTCCACTGCAGTGTGTACACTTTAGTCTGTCCACTGAGTCTTTCCACTTCAGTCTTTCCACTATAGTCTGTCCACTTTGGTCTTTCCACCCTAGTCTTTTCGCTTTAGTCTGTCCACTTAGTCTTTCCACTAGAGCTGTCCACTTTAGTCTTTCCACTTTAGTCTGTCCACTTTAGTCTTTGCACTTTAGTCATTTCCACTATAGTCCGTCCACTTTAGTCTTTCCACTTAAGTTTGTCCACTTGAGTCTTTCCACTTTAGTCTTTCCACTTTATTCTCTCCACTTCAATATGTACACTTTAGTTTGTCCACTGAGTCTTTCCACTTCAGTCTTTCCACTATAGTCTGTCCACGTTAGTCTTTCCACTTTAGTCTGTCCACTGAGTCTTTCCACTTCAGTCTTTCCACTAAAGCGAAAGAAATAGAGTGGAGACTAAAGTGGAAAGTCTAAAGTGGACAGACTATAGTGGAAAGACTAAAGTGGACAGACTATAGTGGAAAGACTGAAGTGGAAAGACTCAGTGGACAGATTAAAGTGGACAGACTAAAGTGGAAAGACTAAAGTGGACAGACTCTAGTGGAAAGACCAAAGTGGACAGACTATAGTGGAAAGACTGTAGTGGACAGATTAAAGTGGAGACTATAGTGGAAAGACTAAAGTGGACAGAGAATAGTGGAAAGACGGAAGTGGAAAGACTGTAGTGGACAGAATAAAGTGGAGACTATAGTGGAAAGGATGAAGTGGAAAGACTCAGTGGACAGACTAAAGTTTACACACTGAAGTGGACATAATAAAGTGGAAAGACTAAAGTGGAAAGACGAAAGTGGACAGACTATAGTGGAAAGACTAAAGTGGAAAGACGAAAGTGGACAGACTATAGTGGAAAGACTAAATTGGACAGACTAAAGTGGAAAGATTAAAGTGGAAAGACTAAAGTGGACAGACTATAGTGGAAAGACTAAAGTGGAGAATAGTGGAAAGACTAAAGTGCAAACACTATAGTTGAAAGACTAAAGTGGACAGACTATAGTGGAAAGACTATAGTGGAAAGACTGTAGTGGACAGAATAAAGTGGCGACTACAGTGGAAAGACTAAAGTGGACAGAGATTAGTGGAAAGACTAAAGTGGACAGACGATAGTGGAAAGACTATAGTGGAAAGACTGTAGTGGACAGGATAAAGTGGAGACTATAGTGGAAAGACTAAAGTGGACAGAGAACAGTGGAAAGACGGAAGTGGAAAGACTGTAGTGGACAGAATAAAGTGGAGACTATAGTGGAAAAACTAAAGTGGAAAGACTAAAGTGGACAGACTATAGTGGAAAGACTGAAGTGGAAAGACTCAGTGGACAGACTAAAGTGTACACACTGAAGTGGACATAATAAAGTGGAAAGACTAAAGTGGAAAGACTAAAGTGGACGGACTATAGTGGAAAGACTAAAGTGGACAGACTAAAGTGGAAAGATTAAAGTGGAAAGACTAAAGTGGAAAGACTATAGTGGAAAGACTGTACTGGACAGAATAAAGTGGAGACTATAGTGGAAAGACTAAAGTGGACAGAGAATAGTGGAAAGACGAAAGTGGACAGACTATAGTGGACAGACTAAAGCGAAAAGACTAGGGTGGAAAGACTAAAGTGGAAAGACTATAGTGGAAAGACTCAGTGGACAGACTAAAGTGTACACACTGCAGTGGACAGAATAAAGTGGAAAGACTAAAGTGGAAAGACTAAAGTGGACAGACTAAAGTGGAAAGACTAAAGTGGACAAACTGAAGTGGAAACACTATAGTGGAAAGACTAAAGTGGAAAGACTAAAGTGGACAGACTATAGTGGAAAGACTGAAGTGGAAAGACTCAGTGGACAAACTAAAGTATACACACTGAAGTGGAGAGAATAAAGTGGAAAGACTAAAGTGGACAGAGAATAGTGGAAAGACTAAAGTGGATAGACTATAGTGGAAAGACTAAAGTGGAAAGACTAAAAAGGAAAGACTAAAGTGGAAAGACTGTAGTGGACAGAATAAAGTGGAGACTATAGTGGAAAGACTAAAGTGGAAAGACTAAGTGGACAGACTAAAGTGGAAAGACTATAGTGGAAAGACTAAAGTGGACAGACTATAGTGGAAAGACTAAAGTGGACAAACTGAAGTGGAAACACTATAGTGGAAAGACTAAAGTGGAAAGACTAAAGTGGACAGACTATAGTGGAAAGACTGAAGTGGAAAGACTCAGTGGACAAACTAAAGTATACACACTGAAGTGGAGAGAATAAAGTGGAAAGACTAAAGTGGACAGAGAATAGTGGAAAGACTAAAGTGGATAGACTATAGTGGAAAGACTAAAGTGGAAAGACTAAGTGGACAGACTAAAGTGGAAAGACTATAGTGGAAAGACTAAAGTGGACAGACTATAGTGGAAAGACTAAAGTGGACAAACTGAAGTGGAAAGACTATAAGGGAAAGACTAAAGTGGAAAGACTAAAGTGGACAGACTATAGTGGAAAGACTGAAGTGGAAAGACTAAAGTGGACAGACTATAGTGGAAAGACTGAAGTGGAAAGACTAAGTGGACAGACTAAAGTGGAAAGACTATAGTGGAAAGACTAAAGTGGACAGACTATAGTGGAAAGACTAAAGTGGACAAATTGAAGTGGAAAGACTATAGTGAAAAGACTAAAGTGGAAAGACTAAAGTGGACAGACTATAGTGGAAAGACTGAAGTGGAAAGACTCAGTGGACAAACTAAAGTGTACACACTGAAGTGGAGAGAATAAAGTGGAAAGACTAAAGTGGAAAGACTCAAGTGGACAGACTAAAGTGGAAACACTAAAGTGGACGGACTATAGTGGAAAAACTAAAGTGGACAGGCTATAGTGGAAAGACTAAAGTTGACAGACTAAAGTGGAAAGACTAAAGTGGACAGACGATAGTGGAAATGACTAAAGTGAAAAGACTAAAGTGGAGAGACTAAAGTGGAAAGACTAAAGTGGACAGGCTCTAGTGGAAAGACTAAGTGGACAGACTAAAGCGAAAAGACTAGGGTGGAAAGACTAAAGTGGAAAGACTATAGTGGAAAGACTGAAGTCGAAATACTCAGTGGACAGACTAAAGTGTATACAATGCAGTGGACAGAATAAAGTGGAAAGACTAAAGTGGAAAGACTAAAGTGGACAGACTATAGTGGAAAGACTAAAGTGGACAGACTAAAGTGGAAAGACTAAAGTGGAAAGACTAAAGTGGAAAGACTAAAGTGGACAGACTATAGTGGAAAGACTATAGAGGAAAGACTGTAGTGGACAGATAAAGTGGAGACTATAGTGGAAAGACTAAAGTGGAAAGACTAAAGTGGAGAATAGTGGAAAGACTAAAGTGGACAGACTATAGTGGAAAGACTAAAGTGGACAGACTAAAAAGGAAAGACTAAAGTGGAAAGACTAAAGTGGACCGACTATAGTGGAAAGACTATAGTGGAAAGACTGTAGTGGACAGAATAAAGTGGAGACCATAGTGGAAAGACTAAAGTGGACAGAGATTAGTGGAAAGACTAAAGTGGACAGACGATAGTGGAAATGACTAAAGTGGAAAGACTAAAGTGGACAGACTCTAGTGGAAAGACTAAGTGGACAGACTAAAGCGAAAAGACTAGGGTGGAAAGACTAAAGTGGAAAGACTATAGTGGAAAGACTGAAGTGGAAATACTCAGTGGACAGACTAAAGTGTAGACACTGCAGTGGACAGAATAAAGTGGAAAGACTAAAGTGGAAAGACTAAAGTGGACAGACTATAGTGGAAAGACTAAAGTGGACAGACTAAAGTGGAAAGACTAAAGTGGAAAGACTAAAGTGGACAGACTATAGTGGGAAGACTATAGAGGAAAGACTGTAGTGGACAGAATAAAGTGGAGACTATAGTGGAAAGACTAAAGTGGAAAGACTAAAGTGGAGAATAGTGGAAAGACTAAAGTGGACAGACTATAGTGGAAAGACTAAAGTGGACAGACTGTAGTGGAAAGACTAAAGTGGACAGACTAAAACGGAAAGACTAAACTGGAAAGACTAAAGTGGACCGACTATAGTGGAAAGACTATAGTGGAAAGACTGTAGTGGACAGAATAAAGTGGAGACTATAGTGGAAAGACTAAAGTGGACAGAGATTAGTGGAAAGACTAAAGTGGACAGACGATAGTGGAAAGACTATAGTGGAAAGACTGTAGTGGACAGGATAAAGTGGAGACTATAGTAGAAAGACTAAAGTGGACAGAGAATAGTGGAAAGACGGAAGTGGAAAGACTGTAGTGGACAGAATAAAGTGGAGAATATAGTGGAAAAACTAAAGTGGAAAGACTAAAGTGGACAGACTATAGTGGAAAGACTGAAGTGGAAAGACCCAGTGGACAGACTAAAGTGTACACACTGAAGTGGACATAATAAAGTGGAAAGACTAAGGTGGAAAGACTAAAGTGGACAGACTATAGTGGAAAGACTAAAGTGGACAGACTAAAGTGGAGAATAGTGGAAAGACTAAAGTGGACACACACACACTATAGTGGAAAGACTAAATTGGACATACTATAATGGAAAGACTATAGTGGAAAGACTGTAGTGGACAGAATAAAGTGGAGACTATAGTGGAAAGACTAAAGTGGACAGAGAATAGTGGAAAGACGAAAGTGGACAGACTATAGTGGACAGACTAAAGCGAAAAGACTAGGGTGGAAAGACTAAAGTGGACAGACTATAGTGGAAAGACTGAAGTGGAAAGACTCAGTGGACAGACTAAAGTGGAAAGACTAACGTGGACAGACTATAGTGGAAAGACTGAAGTGGAAAGACTCAGTGGACAAACTAAAGTGTACACACTGAAGTGGAGAGAATAAAGTGGAAAGACTAAAGTGGAAAGACTCAAGTGGACAGACTAAAGTGGAAAGACTAAAGTGGACGGACTATAGTGGAAATGACTAAAGTGCAAAGACTAAAGTGGACAGACTAAAGTGGAAAGACTAAAGTGGACAGACTAAAGTGGAAAGACTAAAGTGGAGAATAGTGGAAAGACTAAAGTGGACAGACTATAGTGGAAAGACTAAAGTGGACAGACTAAAACGGAAAGACTAAAGTGGAAAGACTAAAGTGGACCGACTATAGTGGAAAGACTATAGTGGAAAGACTGTAGTGGACAGAATAAAGTGGAGACCATAGTGGAAAGACTAAAGTGGACAGAGATTATTGGAAAGACTAAAGTGGACAGACGATAGTGGAAAGACTAAAGTGGACAGACGATAGTGGAAATGACTAAAGTGGAAAGACTAAAGTGGAGAGACTAAAGTGGAAAGACTAAAGTGGACAGACTCTAGTGGAAAGACTAAGTGGACAGACTAAAGCGAAAAGACTAGGGTGGAAAGACTAAAGTGGAAAGACTATAGTGGAAAGACTGAAGTGGAAATACTCAGTGGACAGACTAAAGTGTATACACTGCAGTGGACAGAATAAAGTGGAAAGACTAAAGTGGAAAGACTAAAGTGGAAAGACTAAAGTGGACAGACTATAGTGGAAAGACTAAAGTGGACAGACTAAAGTGGAAAGACTAAAGTGGAAAGACTAAAGTGGACAGACTATAGTGGAAAGACTATAGAGGAAAGACTGTAGTGGACAGAATAAAGTGGAGACTATAGTGGAAAGACTAAAGTGGAAAGACTAAAGTGGAGAATAGTGGAAAGACTAAAGTGGACAGACTAAAACGGAAAGACTAAACTGGAAAGACTAAAGTGGACCGACTATAGTGGAAAGACTATAGTGGAAAGACTGTAGTGGACTTTATCTCTTTTCGCTTTAGTCTGTCCACTTAGTCTTTCCACTAGAGTCTGTCCACTTTAGTCTTTCCACTTTAGTCTGTCCACTTTAATCTGTCCACTGAGTCTTTCCACTTCAGTCTTTCCACTATAGTCTGTCCACTTTAGTCTTTCCACTAATCTCTGTCCACTTTAGTCTTTCCACTATGGTCTCCACTTTATTCTGTCCACTACAGTCTTTCCACTATAGTCTTTCCACTATAGTCGGTCCACTTTAGTCTTTCCACTTTAGCCAACGGCCGGCGGCTCGGCCGCAGGCCGCAGCATCACTCATCGACTGTGTAGCTCCTCCTACAGGGCGGGGCTTAGCTAAAAACTGTCACTCGTCAACCCTTAACTCCTCCCCAATTGGAATCCAGCAGCCAATCAGCGGCCTCCTTGGAATTGGTTAAATTTCCTTCAACGAACTCGGATCCTGACTCCAAGTTGGACTTAGTCAAATTTCAGTCAACGAACTCGGATCCTGACTCCAAGTGGAAAAACTAAAGTGGAAAGACTAAAGTGGACAGACTATAATGGAAAGACTATAGTGGAAAAACTGTAGTGGACAGAATAAAGTGGAGACTATAGTGGAAGGACTAAAGTGGACAGAGAATAGTGGAAAGACTAAAGTGGACAGACTATAGTGGAAAGACTAAAGTGGAAAAACTAAAGTGGAAAGACTAAAGTGGACAGACTATAGTGGAAAGACTATAGTGGAAGGACTGTAGTGGACAGAATAAAGTGGAGACCATAGTGGAAAGACTAAAGTGGACAGACTATAGTGGAAAGACTGTAGTGAGCAGAATAAAGTAGAGACTATAGTGGAAAGACTAAAGTGGAAAGACTAAAGTGGACAGAGAGTATTGGAAAGACTAAAGTGGAAAGACTGTAGTGGACAGAATAAAGTGGAGACTATATTGGAAAGACTAAAGTGGAAAGACTAAAGTGGACAGACTATGGTGGAAAGACTGAAGTGGAAAGACTCAGTGAACCTACTAAAGTGTACGCACTGAAGTGGACAGAATAAAGTGAAGACTATAGTGGAAAGACTAAAGTGGAAAGAGTAAAGTGGACAGACTATGGTGGAAAGACTGAAGTGGAAAGACTCAGTGAACCTACTAAAGTGTACGCACTGAAGTGGACAGAATAAAGAGAAGACTATAGTGGAAAGACTAAAGTGGAAAGATAAAAGTGGACAGAGAATAGTGGAAAGACTAAAGTGGAAAGACTGTAGTGGACAGAATAAAGTGGAAAGACTGTAGTGGACGGAATAAAGTGGAGACTATAGTGGAAAGACTAAAGTGGAAAGACTAAAGTGGACAGAGAGTATTGGAAAGACTAAAGAGGAATGACTGTAGTGGACAGAATAAAGTGAAAACTATGGTGGAAAGACTAAAGTGGAAAGACTAAAGTGGACAGACTATAGTGGAAAGACTGAAGTGGAGAGACTCAGTGAACAGACTAAAGTGTACACACTGAAGTGGACAGAATAAAGTGAAGACTATAGTGGAAAGACTAAAGTGGAAAGACTAAAGTGGACAGAGAATAGTGGAAAGACTAAAGTGGAAAGACTGTAGTGGACAGAATAAAGTGGAAAGACTGTAGTGGACGGAATAAAGTGGAGACTATAGTGGAAAGACTAAAGTGGACAGAGAATAGTGGAAAGACGAAAGTGGAAAGACTGTATTGGACAGAATAAAGTGGAGACTATAGTGGAAAGACTAAAGTGGAAAGACTAAAGTGGAGAGAATATAGTGGAAAGACTGAAGTGGAAAGACTCAGTGGACAGACTAAAGTGTACACACTGAAGTGGACAGAATAAAGTGGAAAGACTAAAGTGGAAAGACTAAAGTGGACAGACTATCGTGGAAAGACTAAAGTGGACAGACTAAAGTGGAAAGACTAAATTGGAAAGACTGTAGTGGACAGAATAAAGTGGAGAATATAGTGGAAAGACTAAAGTGGAAAGACTAAAGTGGACAGACTATAGTGGAAAGACTGAAGTGGAAAGACTCAGTGGAAAGACTAAAGTGTACACACTGAAGTGGACAGAATAAAGTGGAAAGACTAAAGTGGAAAGACTAAAGTGGATAGACTATAGTTGAAAGTCTGAAGTTGACAGACTAAAGTGGAAAAACTAAAGTGGAAAGACTAAAGTGGACAGACTATAATGGAAAGACTATAGTGGAAAGACTGTAGTGGACAGAATAAAGTGGAGACTATAGTGGAAGGACTAAAGTGGACAGAGAATAGTGGAAAGACTAAAGTGGACAGACTATAGTGGAAAGACTAAAGTGGAAAAACTAAAGTGGAAAGACTAAAGTGGACAGACTATAGTGGAAGGACTGTAGTGGACAGAATAAAGTGGAGACCATAGTGGAAAGACTAAAGTGGACAGACTATAGTGGAAAGACTGTAGTGAGCAGAATAAAGTGGAGACTGTAGTGGAAAGACTAAAGTGGAAAGACTAAAGTGGACAGAGAGTATTGGAAAGACTAAAGTGGAAAGACTGTAGTGGACAGAATAAAGTGGAGACTATATTGGAAAGACTAAAGTGGAAAGACTAAAGTGGACCGACTATGGTGGAAAGACTGAAGTGGAAAGACTCAGTGAACCTACTAAAGTGTACGCACTGAAGTGGACAGAATAAAGTGAAGACTAAAGTGGAAAGACTAAAGTGGAAAGATTAAAGTGGACAGAGAATAGTGGAAAGACTAAAGTGGAAAGACTGTAGTGGACAGAATAAAGTGGAAAGACTGTAGTGGACGGAATAAAGTCGAGACTATAGTGGAAAGACTAAAGTGGACAGAGAATAGTGGAAAGACGAAAGTGGACAGACTAAAGTGGAAAGACTAAAGTGGACAGAGAGTATTGGAAAGACTAAAGTGGAAAGACTGTAGTGGACAGAATAAAGTGGAGACTATATTGGAAAGACTAAAGTGGAAAGAGTAAAGTGGACAGACTATGGTGGAAAGACTGAAGTGGAAAGACTCAGTGAACCTACTAAAGTGTACGCACTGAAGTGGACAGAATAAAGTGAAGACTATAGTGGAAAGACTAAAGTGGAAAGATTAAAGTGGACAGAGAATAGTGGAAAGACTAAAGTGGAAAGACTGTAGTGGACAGAATAAAGTGGAAAGACTGTAGTGGACGGAATAAAGTGGAGACTATAGTGGAAAGACTAAAGTGGAAAGACTAAAGTGGACAGAGAGTATTGGAAAGACTAAAGAGGAATGACTGTAGTGGACAGAATAAAGTGAAGACTATGGTGGAAAGACTAAAGTGGAAAGACTAAAGTGGACAGACTATAGTGGAAAGACTGAAGTGGAGAGACTCAGTGAACAGACTAAAGTGTACACACTGAAGTTGACAGAATAAAGTGAAGACTATAATGGAAAGACTAAAGTGGAAAGACTAAAGTGGACAGAGAATAGTGGAAAGACTAAAGTGGAAAGACTGTAGTGGACAGAATAAAGTGGAAAGACTGTAGTGGACGGAATAAAGTGGAGACTATAGTGGAAAGACTAAAGTGGACAGAGAATAGTGGAAAGACGAAAGTGGAAAGACTGTATTGGACAGAATAAAGTGGAGACTATAGTGGAAAGACTAAAGTGGAAAGGCTAAAGTGGACAGAATATAGTGGAAAGACTGAAGTGGAAAGACTCAGTGGACAGACTAAAGTGTACACACTGAAGTGGACAGAATAATGTGGAAAGACTAAAGTGGACAGACTATCGTGGAAAGACTAAAGTGGACAGACTAAAGTGGAAAGACTAAATTGGAAAGACTGTAGTGGACAGAATAAAGTGGAGAATATAGTGGAAAGACTAAAGTGGAAAGACTAAAGTGGACAGACTATAGTGGAAAGACTGAAGTGGAAAGACTCAGTGGAAAGACTAAAGTGTACACACTGAAGTGGACAGAATAAAGTGGAAAGACTAAAGTGGAAAGACTAAAGTGGACAGACTATAAGACTGTAGTGAAAGACTGTAGTGGACAGAATAAAGTGGAGACTATAGTGGAAGGACTAAAGTGGACAGAGAATAGTGGAAAGACTAAAGTGGACAGACTATAGTGGAAAGACTAAAGTGGAAAAACTAAAGTGGAAAGACTAAAGTGGACAGACTATAGTGGAAAGACTAAAGTGGACAGACTATAAGACTGTAGTGAAAGACTGTAGTGGACAGAATAAAGTGGAGACTATAGTGGAAGGACTAAAGTGGACAGAGAATAGTGGAAAGACTAAAGTGGACAAACTATAGTGGACAGACTATTCTGTCTGTCTTTCCACTTCAGTCTTTCCACTATAGTCTGTCCACTTTAGTCTTTCCACTTTAGTCTGTCCACTGAGTCTTTCCACTTCAGTCTTTCCACTATAGTCTGTCCACTTTAGTCTTTCCATCCTAGTCTTTTCGCTTTAGTCTGTCCACTTCTGTTCACTGCAGTGTGTACACTTTAGTCTGTCCACTGAGTCTTTCCACTTCAGTCTTTCCACTATAGTCTGTCCACTTTGGTCTTTCCACCCTAGTCTTTTCGCTTTAGTCTGTCCACTTAGTCTTTCCACTAGAGTCTGTCCACTTTAGTCTTTCCACTTTAGTCTGTCCACTTTAGTCTTTGCACTTTAGTCATTTCCACTATAGTCCGTCCACTTTAGTCCACTTCAGTGTGTACACTTTAGTTTGTCCACTGAGTCTTTCCACTATAGTCTTTCCACTTCAGTCTTTCCACTAAAGCGAAAGAAATAGAGTGGAGACTAAAGTGGAAAGTCTAAAGTGGACAGACTATAGTGGAAAGACTAAAGTGGACAGACTATATTGGAAAGACTGAAGTGGAAAGACTCAGTGGACAGATTAAAGTGGACAGACTAAAGTGGAAAGACTAAAGTGGACAGACTCTAGTGGAAAGACCAAAGTGGACAGACTATAGTGGAAAGACTGTAGTGGACAGATTAAAGTGGAGACTATAGTGGAAAGACTAAAGTGGACAGAGAATAGTGGAAAGACGGAAGTGGAAAGACTGTAGTGGACAGAATAAAGTGGAGACTATAGTGGAAAGGATGAAGTGGAAAGACTCAGTGGACAGACTAAAGTTTACACACTGAAGTGGACATAATAAAGTGGAAAGACTAAAGTGGAAAGACGAAAGTGGACAGACTATAGTGGAAAGACTAAAGTGGAAAGACGAAAGTGGACAGACTATAGTGGAAAGACTAAAGTGGACAGACTAAAGTGGAAAGATTAAAGTGGAAAGACTAAAGTGGACAGACTATAGTGGAAAGACTAAAGTGGAGAATAGTGGAAAGACTAAAGTGCAAACACTATAGTGGAAAGACTAAAGTGGACAGACTATAGTGGAAAGACTATAGTGGAAAGACTGTAATGGACAGAATAAAGTGGCGACTACAGTGGAAAGACTAAAGTGGACAGAGATTAGTGGAAAGACTAAAGTGGACAGACGATAGTGGAAAGACTATAGTGGAAAGACTGTAGTGGACAGGATAAAGTGGAGACTATAGTGGAAAGACTAAAGTGGACAGAGAACAGTGGAAAGACGGAAGTGGAAAGACTGTAGTGGACAGAATAAAGTGGAGACTATAGTGGAAAAACTAAAGTGGAAAGACTAAAGTGGACAGACTATAGTGGAAAGACTGAAGTGGAAAGACTCAGTGGACGGACTAAAGTGTACACACTGAAGTGGACATAATAAAGTGGAAAGACTAAAGAGGAAAGACTAAAGTGGACAGACTATAGTGGAAAGACTAAAGTGGACAGACTAAAGTGGAAAGATTAAAGTGGAAAGACTAAAGTGGACAGACTATAGTGGAAAGACTAAAGTGGAGAATAGTGGAAAGACTAAAGTGGACACACTATAGTGGAAAGACTAAAGTGGACAGACTATAATGGAAAGACTATAGTGGAAAGACTGTAGTGGACAGAATAAAGTGGAGACTATAGTGGAAAGACTAAAGTGGACAGAGAATAGTGGAAAGACGAAAGTGGACAGACTATAGTGGACAGACTAAAGCGAAAAGACTAGGGTGGAAAGACTAAAGTGGAAAGACTATAGTGGAAAGACTGAAGTGGAAAGACTCAGTGGACAGACTAAAGTGTACACAATGCAGTGGACAGAATAAAGTGGAAAGACTAAAGTGGAAAGACTAAAGTGGACAGACTAAAGTGGAAAGACTAAAGTGGACAGAAAAAAGTGGAAAGACTAAAGTGGAAAGACTAAAGTGGAAAGACTCAAGTGGACGGACTATAGTGGAAAGACTAAAGTGGACAGACTAAAGTGGAAAGACTAAAGTGGACAGACTAAAGTGGAAAGACTAAAGTGGACAGACGATAGTGGAAATGACTAAAGTGGAAAGACTAAAGTGGAGAGACTAAAGTGGAGAGACTAAAGTGGACAGACTCTAGTGGAAAGACTAAAGTGGACAGACTATAATGGAAAGACTATAGTGGAAAGACTGTAGTGGACAGAATAAAGTGGAGACTATAGTGGAAAGACTAAAGTGGACAGAGAATAGTGGAAAGACGAAAGTGGACAGACTATAGTGGACAGACTAAAGCGAAAAGACTAGGGTGGAAAGACTAAAGTGGACAGACTATAGTGGAAAGACTGAAGTGGAAAGACTCAGTGGACAGACTAAAGTGTACACACTGCAGTGGACAGAATAAAGTGGAAAGACTAAAGTGGAAAGACAAAAGTGGACAGACTATAGTGGAAAGACTAAAGTGGACAGACTAAAAAGGAAAGACTAAAGTGGAAAGACTGTAGTGGACAGAATAAAGTGGAGACTATAGTGGAAAGACTAAAGTGGAAAGACTAAGTGGACAGACTAAAGTGGAAAGACTATAGTGGAAAGACTAAAGTGGACAGACTATAGTGGAAAGACTAAAGTGGACAAACTGAAGTGGAAACACTATAGTGGAAAGACTAAAGTGGAAAGACTAAAGTGGACAGACTATAGTGGAAAGACTGAAGTGGAAAGACTCAGTGGACAAACTAAAGTATACACACTGAAGTGGAGAGAATAAAGTGGAAAGACTAAAGTGGACAGAGAATAGTGGAAAGACTAAAGTGGATAGACTATAGTGGAAAGACTAAAGTGGAAAGACTAAGTGGACAGACTAAAGTGGAAAGACTATAGTGGAAAGACTAAAGTGGACAGACTATAGTGGAAAGACTAAAGTGGACAAACTGAAGTGGAAAGACTATAAGGGAAAGACTAAAGTGGAAAGACTAAAGTGGACAGACTATAGTGGAAAGACTGAAGTGGAAAGACTAAAGTGGACAGACTATAGTGGAAAGACTGAAGTGGAAAGACTAAGTGGACAGACTAAAGTGGAAAGACTATAGTGGAAAGACTAAAGTGGACAGACTATAGTGGAAAGATTAAAGTGGACAAACTGAAGTGGAAAGACTATAGTGAAAAGACTAAAGTGGAAAGACTAAAGTGGACAGACTATAGTGGAAAGACTGAAGTGGAAAGACTCAGTGGACAAACTAAAGTGTACACACTGAAGTGGAGAGAATAAAGTGGAAAGACTAAAGTGGAAAGACTCAAGTGGACAGACTAAAGTGGAAACACTAAAGTGGACGGACTATAGTGGAAAGACTAAAGTGGACAGGCTATAGTGGAAAGACTAAAGTTGACAGACTAAAGTGGAAAGACTAAAGTGGACAGACGATAGTGGAAATGACTAAAGTGGAAAGACTAAAGTGGAGAGACTAAAGTGGAAAGACTAAAGTGGACAGACTCTAGTGGAAAGACTAAGTGGACAGACTAAAGCGAAAAGACTAGGGTGGAAAGACTAAAGTGGAAAGACTATAGTGGAAAGACTGAAGTGGAAATACTCAGTGGACAGACTAAAGTGTATACACTGCAGTGGACAGAATAAAGTGGAAAGACTAAAGTGGAAAGACTAAAGTGGACAGACTATAGTGGAAAGACTAAAGTGGACAGACTAAAGTGGAAAGACTAAAGTGGAAAGACTAAAGTGGAAAGACTAAAGTGGACAGACTATAGTGGAAAGACTATAGAGGAAAGACTGTAGTGGACAGAATAAAGTGGAGACTATAGTGGAAAGACTAAAGTGGAAAGACTAAAGTGGAGAATAGTGGAAAGACTAAAGTGGACAGACTATAGTGGAAAGACTAAAGTGGACAGACTAAAAAGGAAAGACTAAAGTGGAAAGACTAAAGTGGACCGACTATAGTGGAAAGACTATAGTGGAAAGACTGTAGTGGACAGAATAAAGTGGAGACCATAGTGGAAAGACTAAAGTGGACAGAGATTAGTGAAAAGACTAAAGTGGACAGACGATAGTGGAAAGACTAAAGTGGACAGACGATAGTGGAAATGACTAAAGTGGAAAGACTAAAGTGGACAGACTCTAGTGGAAAGACTAAGTGGACAGACTAAAGCGAAAAGACTAGGGTGGAAAGACTAAAGTGGAAAGACTATAGTGGAAAGACTGAAGTGGAAATACTCAGTGGACAGACTAAAGTGTAGACACTGCAGTGGACAGAATAAAGTGGAAAGACTAAAGTGGAAAGACTAAAGTGGACAGACTATAGTGGAAAGACTAAAGTGGACAGACTAAAGTGGAAAGACTAAAGTGGAAAGACTAAAGTGGACAGACTATAGTGGGAAGACTATAGAGGAAAGACTGTAGTGGACAGAATAAAGTGGAGACTATAGTGGAAAGACTAAAGTGGAAAGACTAAAGTGGAGAATAGTGGAAAGACTAAAGTGGACAGACTATAGTGGAAAGACTAAAGTGGACAGACTATAGTGGAAAGACTAAAGTGGACAGACTAAAACGGAAAGACTAAACTGGAAAGACTAAAGTGGACCGACTATAGTGGAAAGACTATAGTGGAAAGACTGTAGTGGACAGAATAAAGTGGAGACTATAGTGAAAAGACTAAAGTGGACAGAGATTAGTGGAAAGACTAAAGTGGACAGACGATAGTGGAAAGACTATAGTGGAAAGACTGTAGTGGACAGGATAAAGTGGAGACTATAGTAGAAAGACTAAAGTGGACAGAGAATAGTGGAAAGACGGAAGTGGAAAGACTGTAGTGGACAGAATAAAGTGGAGAATATAGTGGAAAAACTAAAGTGGAAAGACTAAAGTGGACAAACTATAGTGGAAAGACTGAAGTGGAAAGACCCAGTGGACAGACTAAAGTGTACACACTGAAGTGGACATAATAAAGTGGAAAGACTAAGGTGGAAAGACTAAAGTGGACAGACTATAGTGGAAAGACTAAAGTGGACAGACTAAAGTGGAAAGATTAAAGTGGAAAGACTAAAGTGGACAGACTAAAGTGGAGAATAGTGGAAAGACTAAAGTGGACACACACACACTATAGTGGAAAGACTAAATTGGGACATACTATAATGGAAAGACTATAGTGGAAAGACTGTAGTGGGACAGAATAAAGTGGAGACTATAGTGGAAAGACTAAAGTGGACAGAGAATAGTGGAAAGACGAAAGTGGACAGACTATAGTGGACAGACTAAAGCGAAAAGACTAGGGTGGAAAGACTAAAGTGGACAGACTATAGTGGAAAGACTGAAGTGGAAAGACTCAGTGGACAGACTAAAGTGGAAAGACTAACGTGGACAGACTATAGTGGAAAGACTGAAGTGGAAAGACT
>JAUPMV010000122.1:0-119296 GCA_030848855.1 Branchinecta sandiegonensis
AGTCTTTCCACTTTATTCTGTCCACTGCAGTGTGTACACTTTAGTCTGTCCACTGAGTCTTTCCACTTCAGTCTTTCCACTGTAGTCTGTCCACTTTAGTCTTTCCACTTTAGTCTTTTCGCTTTAGTCTGTCCACTTAGTCTTTCCACTAGAGTCAGTCCACTTTAGTCTTTCCACTTTAGTCTGTCCACTTTAGTCTTTCCACTTTAGTCATTTCCACAATCGTCTGTCCACTTTAGTCTTTCAACTTTAGTCTTTCCACCATTCTCCGTCCACTTTAGTCTTTCCACTACAGCCTCCACTATATTCTGTCCACTGCAGTCTTTCCTCTATAGTCTTTCCACTATAGTCTGTCCACTTTATTCTTTCCACTTTAGTCTTTCCACTTTAGTCTGTCCACTTTAGTCTTTCCACTATAGTCTGTCCACTTTAGTCTTTCCACTTTAGTCTTTCCACTTTATTCTGTCCACTGCAGTGTGTACACTTTAGTGTGTCCACTGAGTCTTTCCACTTCAGTCTTTCCACTGTAGTCTGTCCACTTTAGTCTTTCCACTTTAGTCTTTTCGCTTTAGTCTGTCCACTTAGTCTTTCCACTATAGTCTGTCCACTTTAGTCTTTCCAATTTAGTTTTTCCACTTTAGTCTGTCCACTTCAGTCTTTCCACTATAGTCTGTCCACTTTAGTCTTCCCACTTTAGTCTTTCCACTATAGTCTCCACTTTATTCTGTCCACTACAGTCTTTCTATTATTCTCTGTCCACTTTAGTCTTTCCACTATAGTCTCCAGTTTATTCTGTCCACTACAGTCTTTCCACTAAAGTCTTTTAACTATAGTCTGTCCACTTTAGTTTTTCCACTTTAGTCTTTCCACTATAGTCTCCACTTTATTCTGTCCACTACAGTCTTTCCACTATTCTCTGTCCACTTTAGTCTTTCCAGTTTAGTCTTTCCACTATAGTCTCCACTTTATTCTGTCCACTACAGTCTCTCCACTATAGTCTTTCCACTATAGTCTGTCCAGTTTAGTCTTTCCACTATTCTCTGTCCACTTTAGTCTTTCCACTATACTCTCCACTTTATTCTGTCCACTACAGTTTTTCCACTATAGTCTTTCCACTATTGTCTGTCCACTTTAGTCTTTCCACTTTAGTCTTTCCACTTTAGTCTGTCCACTTTAGTCTTTCCACTATAGTCTGTCCACTTTAGTCTTTCCACTATTCTCTGTCCACTTTAGTCTTTCCACTTTAGTCTTTCCACTGTAGTCTCCACTTTATTCTGTCCACTACAGTCTTTCCACTACAGCCTTTCCACTATAGTCTGTCCACTTTAGTCTTTCCACTTTAGTCTTTCCACTTTAGTCTGTCCACTTTAGTCTTTCCACTATAGTCTGTCCACTTTGGTCTTTCCACTTTAGTCTTTCCACTTTATTCTGTTCACTTCAGTGTGTACACTTTAGTCTGTCCACTGAGTCTTTCCACTTCAGTCTTTCCACTATAGTCTGTCCACTTTAGTCTTTCCACTTTATTCTTTCCACTATAGTCTCCACTTTATTCTGTCCACTACAGTCTTTCCACTATAGTCTTTCCACTATCGTCTGTCCACTTTAGTCCTTCAACTAATCTCTGTCCACTTTAGTCTTTCCACTATAGTCTCCACTTTATTCTGTCCACTACAGTCTTTCCAATATAGTCTTTCCACTATAGTCTGCCCACTTTAGTCTTTCCACTTTAGTCTTTCCACTTTAGTCTGTCCACTTTAGTTCTTCCACTATCGTCTGTCCACTTTAGTCTTTCCACTATTCTCCACTTTAGTCTTTCCACTTTAGTCTGTCCACTTTAGTCTTTCCACTTTAGTCTTTCCACTTTAGTCTGTCCACTATAGTCTTTCCACTTTAGTCTTTCCACTTTAGTCTTTCCACTTTAGTCTGTCCACTTTAGTCTGTCCACTTTAGTCTTTCCACTTTAGTCTTTTCGCTTTAGTCTGTCCACTTAGTCTTTCCACTAGAGTCAGTCCACTTTAGTCTTTCCACTTTAGTCTGTCCACTTTAGTCTTTCCACTTTATTCATTTCCACAGTCGTCTGTCCACTTTAGTCTTTCCACTTTAGTCTTTCCACTATTCTCCGTCCACGTTAGTCTTTCCACTATAGTCTCCACTTTATTCTGTCAACTACAGTCTTTCCACTATAGTCTGTTCACTATATTCTGTCAACTGCAGTCTTTCCTCTATAGTCTTTCCACTATAGTCTGTCCACTTTAGTCTTTCCACTTTAGTCTGTCCACTTTAGTCTTTCCACTATAGTCTGTCCACTTTAGTCTTTCCACTTTAGTCTTTCCACTTTATTCTGTCCACTGCAGTGTGTACACTTTAGTCTGTCTACTTTAGTTTTTCCACTTTAGTCTTTCCACTATAGTCTCCACTTTATTCTGTCCACTACAGTCTTTCCACTATTCTCTGTCCACTTTAGTCTTTCCACTTTAGTCTTTCCACTATAGTCTCCACTTTATTCTGTCCACTACAGTCTCTCCACTATAGTCTTTCCACTATAGTCTGTCCAGTTTAGTCTTTCCACTATTCTCTGTCTACTTTAGTCTTTCCACTATACTCTCCACTTTATTCTGTCCACTACAGTTTTTCCACTACAGTCTTTCCACTATAGTCTGTCCACTTTAGTCTTTCCACTTTAGTCTTTCCACTTTAGTCTGTCCACTTTAGTCTTTCCACTACAGTCTGTCCACTTTAGTCTTTCCACTATTCTCTGTCAACTTTAGTCTTTCCACTTTAGTCTTTCCACTATAGTCTCCACTTTATTCTGTCCACTACAGTCTTTCCACTACAGCCTTTACACTATAGTCTGTCCACTTTAGTCTTTCCACTTTAGTCTTTCCACTTTAGTCTTTTCGCTTTAGTCTGTCCACTTAGTCTTTCCACTATAGTCTATCCACTTTAGTCTTTCCAATTTAGTCTTTCCACTATAGTCTCCACTTTATTCTGTCCACTACAGTCTTTCTATTATTCTCTGTCCACTTTAGTCTTTCCACTATAGTCTCCAGTTTATTCTGTCCACTACAGTCTTTCCACTAAAGTCTTTTAACTATAGTCTGTCCAATTTAGTTTTTCCACTTTAGTCTTTCCACTATAGTCTCCACTTTATTCCGTCCACTACAGTCTTTCCACTATTCTCTGTCCACTTTAGTCTTTCCAGTTTAGTCTTTCCACTATAGTCTCCACTTTATTCTGTCCACTACAGTCTCTCCACTATAGTCTTTCCACTATAGTCTGTCCAGTTTAGTCTTTCCACTATTCTCTGTCCACTTTAGTCTTTCCACTATACTCTCCACTTTATTCTGTCCACTACAGTTTTTCCACTATAGTCTTTCCACTATAGTCTGTCCACTTTAGTCTTTCCACTTTAGTCTTTCCACTTTAGTCTGTCCACTTTAGTCTTTCCACTGTAGTCTGTCCACTTTAGTCTTTCCACTTTAGTCTTTCCACTATAGTCTCCACTTTATTCTGTCCACTACAGTCTTTCCACTACAGCCTTTCCACTATAGTCTGTCCACTTTAGTCTTTCCACTTTAGTCTTTCCACTTTAGTCTGTCCACTTTAGTCTTTCCACTATAGTCTGTCCACTTTGGTCTTTCCACTTTAGTCTTTCCGCTTTAGTCTGTCCACTTAGTCTTTCCGCTTCAGACTTTCCACCAGAGTCTGTCCACTACAGTCTTTCCACTACAGTGGACATTCTGTCCACTGCAGTCTTTCCTCTATAGTCTTTCCACTATAGTCTGTCCACTTTATTCTTTCCACTTTAGTCTTTCCACTTTAGTCTGTCCACTTTTGTCTTTCCACTATAGTCTGTCCACTTTAGTCTTTCCACTTTAGTCTTTCCACTTTATTCTGTCCACTGCAGTGTGTACACTTTAGTCTGTCCACTGAGTCTTTCCACTTCAGTCTTTCCACTGTAGTCTGTCCACTTTAGTCTTTCCAATTTAGTTTTTCCACTTTAGTCTGTCCACTTCAGTCTTTCCACTATAGTATGTCCACTTTAGTCTTCCCACTTTAGTCTTTCCACTATAGTCTCCACTTTATTCTGTCCACTACAGTCTTTCCACTATAGTCTTTCCACTATCGTCTGTCCACTTTAGTCCTTCAACTAATCTCTGTCCACTTTAGTCTTTCCACAATAGTCTCCACTTTATTCTGTCCACTACAGTCTTTCCACTATAGTCTGTCCACTTTAGTCTTTCCACTTTAGTCTTTCCACTTTAGTCGGTCCACTTTAGTTCTTCCACTAACGTCTGTCCTCTTTCGTCTTTCCACTATTCTCCACTTTAGTCTTTCCACTTTAGTCTTTCCACTACAGCCTCCACTATATTCTGTCCACTGCAGTCTTTCCTCTATAGTCTTTCCACTATAGTCTGTCCACTTTATTCTTTCCACTTTAGTCTTTCCACTTTAGTCTGTCCACTTTTGTCTTTCCACTATAGTCTGTCCACTTTAGTCTTTCCACTTTAGTCTTTCCACTTTATTCTGTCCACTGCAGTGTGTACAATTTAGTCTGTCCACTGAGTCTTTCCACTTCAGTCTTTCCACTGTAGTCTGTCCACTTTAGTCTTTCCACTTTAGTCTTTTCGCTTTAGTCTGTCCACTTAGTCTTTCCACTAGAGTCAGTCCACTTTAGTCTTTCCACTTTAGTCTGTCCACTTTAGTCTTTCCACTTTAGTCATTTCCACAATCGTCTGTCCACTTTAGTCTTTCAACTTTAGTCTTTCCACCATTCTCCGTCCACTTTAGTCTTTCCACTACAGCCTCCACTATATTCTGTCCACTGCAGTCTTTCCTCTATAGTCTTTCCACTATAGTCTGTCCACTTTATTCTTTCCACTTTAGTCTTTCCACTTTAGTCTGTCCACTTTAGTCTTTCCACTATAGTCTGTCCACTTTAGTCTTTCCACTTTAGTCTTTCCACTTTATTCTGTCCACTGCAGTGTGTACACTTTAGTGTGTCCACTGAGTCTTTCCACTTCAGTCTTTCCACTGTAGTCTGTCCACTTTAGTCTTTCCACTTTAGTCTTTTCGCTTTAGTCTGTCCACTTAGTCTTTCCACTATAGTCTGTCCACTTTAGTCTTTCCAATTGAGTTTTTCCACTTTAGTCTGTCCACTTCAGTCTTTCCACTATAGTCTGTCCACTTTAGTCTTCCCACTTTAGTCTTTCCACTATAGTCTCCACTTTATTCTGTCCACTACAGTCTTTCTATTATTCTCTGTCCACTTTAGTCTTTCCACTATAGTCTCCAGTTTATTCTGTCCACTACAGTCTTTCCACTAAAGTCTTTTAACTATAGTCTGTCCACTTTAGTTTTTCCACTTTAGTCTTTCCACTATAGTCTCCACTTTATTCTGTCCACTACAGTCTTTCCACTATTCTCTGTCCACTTTAGTCTTTCCAGTTTAGTCTTTCCACTATAGTCTCCACTTTATTCTGTCCACTACAGTCTCTCCACTATAGTCTTTCCACTATAGTCTGTCCAGTTTAGTCTTTCCACTATTCTCTGTCCACTTTAGTCTTTCCACTATACTCTCCACTTTATTCTGTCCACTACAGTTTTTCCACTATAGTCTTTCCACTATTGTCTGTCCACTTTAGTCTTTCCACTTTAGTCTTTCCACTTTAGTCTGTCCACTTTAGTCTTTCCACTATAGTCTGTCCACTTTAGTCTTTCCACTATTCTCTGTCCACTTTAGTCTTTCCACTTTAGTCTTTCCACTATAGTCTCCACTTTATTCTGTCCACTACAGTCTTTCCACTACAGCCTTTCCACTATAGTCTGTCCACTTTAGTCTTTCCACTTTAGTCTTTCCACTTTAGTCTGTCCACTTTAGTCTTTCCACTATAGTCTGTCCACTTTGGTCTTTCCACTTTAGTCTTTCCACTTTATTCTGTTCACTTCAGTGTGTACACTTTAGTCTGTCCACTGAGTCTTTCCACTTCAGTCTTTCCACTATAGTCTGTCCACTTTAGTCTTTCCACTTTATTCTTTCCACTATAGTCTCCACTTTATTCTGTCCACTACAGTCTTTCCACTATAGTCTTTCCACTATCGTCTGTCCACTTTAGTCCTTCAACTAATCTCTGTCCACTTTAGTCTTTCCACTATAGTCTCCACTTTATTCTGTCCACTACAGTCTTTCCAATATAGTCTTTCCACTATAGTCTGCCCACTTTAGTCTTTCCACTTTAGTCTTTCCACTTTAGTCTGTCCACTTTAGTTCTTCCACTATCGTCTGTCCACTTTAGTCTTTCCACTATTCTCCACTTTAGTCTTTCCACTTTAGTCTGTCCACTTTAGTCTTTCCACTTTAGTCTTTCCACTTTAGTCTGTCCACTATAGTCTTTCCACTTTAGTCTTTCCACTTTAGTCTTTCCACTTTAGTCTGTCCACTTTAGTCTGTCCACTTTAGTCTTTCCACTTTAGTCTTTTCGCTTTAGTCTGTCCACTTAGTCTTTCCACTAGAGTCAGTCCACTTTAGTCTTTCCACTTTAGTCTGTCCACTTTAGTCTTTCCACTTTATTCATTTCCACAGTCGTCTGTCCACTTTAGTCTTTCCACTTTAGTCTTTCCACTATTCTCCGTCCACGTTAGTCTTTCCACTATAGTCTCCACTTTATTCTGTCAACTACAGTCTTTCCACTATAGTCTGTTCACTATATTCTGTCAACTGCAGTCTTTCCTCTATAGTCTTTCCACTATAGTCTGTCCACTTTAGTCTTTCCACTTTAGTCTGTCCACTTTAGTCTTTCCACTATAGTCTGTCCACTTTAGTCTTTCCACTTTAGTCTTTCCACTTTATTCTGTCCACTGCAGTGTGTACACTTTAGTCTGTCTACTTTAGTTTTTCCACTTTAGTCTTTCCACTATAGTCTCCACTTTATTCTGTCCACTACAGTCTTTCCACTATTCTCTGTCCACTTTAGTCTTTCCACTTTAGTCTTTCCACTATAGTCTCCACTTTATTCTGTCCACTACAGTCTCTCCACTATAGTCTTTCCACTATAGTCTGTCCAGTTTAGTCTTTCCACTATTCTCTGTCTACTTTAGTCTTTCCACTATACTCTCCACTTTATTCTGTCCACTACAGTTTTTCCACTACAGTCTTTCCACTATAGTCTGTCCACTTTAGTCTTTCCACTTTAGTCTTTCCACTTTAGTCTGTCCACTATAGTCTTTCCACTACAGTCTGTCCACTTTAGTCTTTCCACTATTCTCTGTCAACTTTAGTCTTTCCACTTTAGTCTTTCCACTATAGTCTCTACTTTATTCTGTCCACTACAGTCTTTCCACTACAGCCTTTACACTATAGTCTGTCCACTTTAGTCTTTCCACTTTAGTCTTTCCACTTTAGTCTTTTCGCTTTAGTCTGTCCACTTAGTCTTTCCACTATAGTCTGTCCACTTTAGTCTTTCCAATTTAGTTTTTCCACTTTAGTCTGTCCACTTCAGTCTTTCCACTATAGTCTGTCCACTTTAGTCTTCCCACTTTAGTCTTTCCACTATAGTCTCCACTTTATTCTGTCCACTACAGTCTTTCTATTATTCTCTGTCCACTTTAGTCTTTCCACTATAGTCTCCAGTTTATTCTGTCCACTACAGTCTTTCCACTAAAGTCTTTTAACTATAGTCTGTCCAATTTAGTTTTTCCACTTTAGTCTTTCCACTATAGTCTCCACTTTATTCTGTCCACTACAGTCTTTCCACTATTCTCTGTCCACTTTAGTCTTTCCAGTTTAGTCTTTCCACTATAGTCTCCACTTTATTCTGTCCACTACAGTCTCTCCACTATAGTCTTTCCACTATAGTCTGTCCAGTTTAGTCTTTCCACTATTCTCTGTCCACTTTAGTCTTTCCACTATACTCTCCACTTTATTCTGTCCACTACAGTTTTTCCACTATAGTCTTTCCACTATAGTCTGTCCACTTTAGTCTTTCCACTTTAGTCTTTCCACTTTAGTCTGTCCACTTTAGTCTTTCCACTATAGTCTGTCCACTTTAGTCTTTCCACTATTCTCTGTCCACTTTAGTCTTTCCACTTTAGTCTTTCCACTATAGTCTCCACTTTATTCTGTCCACTACAGTCTTTCCACTACAGCCTTTCCACTATAGTCTGTCCACTTTAGTCTTTCCACTTTAGTCTTTCCACTTTAGTCTGTCCACTTTAGTCTTTCCACTATAGTCTGTCCACTTTGGTCTTTCCACTTTAGTCTTTCCGCTTTAGTCTGTCCACTTAGTCTTTCCGCTTCAGACTTTCCACCAGAGTCTGTCCACTTTAGTCTTTCCACTTTAATAATTCCACTTTAGTCTGTCCACTTTAGTCTTTCCACTTTATTCTGTTCACTTCAGTATGTACACTTTAGTCTGTTCACTGAGTCTTTCCACTTAAGTCTTTCCACTATAGTCTGTCCACTTTAGTCTTTCCACTTTATTCTTTCCACTATAGTCTCCACTTTATTCTGTCCACTACAGTCTTTCCACTATTCTCTGTCCACTTTAGTCTTTCCACTTTAGACTTTCCACTATAGTCTCCACTTTATTCTGTCCACTACAGTCTCTCCACTATAGTCTTTCCACTATAGTCTGTCCAGTTTAGTCTTTCCACTATTCTCTGTCTACTTTAGTCTTTCCACTATACTCTCCACTTTATTCTGTCCACTACAGTTTTTCCACTATAGTCTTTCCACTATAGTCTGTCCACTTTAGTCTTTCCACTTTAGTCTTTCCACTTTAGTCTGTCCACTTTAGTCTTTCCACTATAGTCTGTCCACTTTAGTCTTTCCACTATTCTCTGTCCACTTTAGTCTTTCCACTATAGTCTCCACTTTATTCTGTCCACTACAGTCTTTCCACTACAGCCTTTCCACTATAGTCTGTCCACTTTAGTCTTTCCACTTTAGTCTTTCCACTTTAGTCTGTCCACTTTAGTCTTTCCACTATAGTCTGTCCACTTTGGTCTTTCCACTTTAGTCTTTCCGCTTTAGTCTGTCCACTTAGTCTTTCCGCTTCAGACTTTCCACCAGAGTCTGTCCACTACAGTCTTTCCACTACAGCCTTTCCACTATAGTCTGTCCACTTTAGTCTTTCCACTTTAGTCAGTCCACTTTAGTCTTTCCACTTTATTCTGTTCACTTCAGTAAGTCCACTTTAGTCTGTCCACTGAGTCTTTCCACTTCAGTCTTTCCACTATAGTTTGTCCAATTTAGTCTTTCCACTTTAATCTTTCCACTATAGTCTCCACTTTATTCTGTCCACTGAGTCTTTCCACTTCAGTCTTTCCACTGTAGTCTGTCCACTTTAGTCTTTCCACTTTAGTCTTTTCGCTTTAGTCTGTCCACTTAGTCTTTCCACTAGAGTCAGTCCACTTTAGTCTGTCCACTTTAGTCTTTCCACTTTAGTCATTTCCACAATCGTCTGTCCACTTTAGTCTTTCAACTTTAGTCTTTCCACCATTCTCCGTCCACTTTAGTCTTTCCACTACAGCCTCCACTATATTCTGTCCACTGCAGTGTGTACACTTTAGTCTGTCCACTGAGTCTTTCCACTTCAGTCTTTCCACTGTAGTCTGTCCACTTTAGTCTTTCCAATTTAGTTTTTCCACTTTAGTCTGTCCACTTCAGTCTTTCCACTATAGTTTGTCCACTTTAGTCTTCCCACTTTAGTCTTTCCACTATAGTCTCCACTTTATTCTGTCCACTACAGTCTTTCTATCTCTATAGTCTTTCCACTATAGTCTGTCCACTTTAGTCTTTCCACTTTAGTCTGTCCACTTTAGTCTTTCCACTATAGTCTGTCCACTTTAGTCTTTCCACTTTAGTCTTTCCACTTTATTCTGTCCACTGCAGTGTGTACACTTTAGTCTGTCCACTTTAGTTTTTCCACTTTAGTCTTTCCACTATAGTCTCCACTTTATTCTGTCCACTACAGTCTTTCCACTATTCTCTGTCCACTTTAGTCTTTCCACTTTAGTCTTTCCACTATAGTCTCCACTTTATTCTGTCCACTACAGTCTCTCCACTATAGTCTTTCCACTATAGTCTGTCCAGTTTAGTCTTTCCACTATTCTCTGTCCACTTTAGTCTTTCCACTATACTCTCCACTTTATTCTGTCCACTACAGTTTTTCCACTATAGTCTTTCCACTATAGTCTGTCCACTTTAGTCTTTCCACTTTAGTCTTTCCACTTTAGTCTTTCCACTTTAGTCTTTCCACTATAGTCTGTCCACTTTAGTCTTTCCACTATTATCTGTCCACTTTAGTCTTTCCACTTTAGTCTTTCCACTATAGTCTCCACTTTATTCTGTCCACTACAGTCTTTCCACTACAGCCTTTCCACTATAGTCTGTCCACTTTAGTCTTTCCACTTTAGTCTTTCCACTTTAGTCTGTCCACTTTAGTCTTTCCACTATAGTCTGTCCACTTTGGTCTTTCCACTTTAGTCTTTCCGCTTTAGTCTGTCCACTTAGTCTTTCCGCTTCAGACTTTCCACCAGAGTCTGTCCACTTTAGTCTTTCCACTTTAATATGCCCACTTTAGTCTGTCCACTTTAGTCTTTCCACTTTATTCTTTTCACTTCAGTGTGTACACTTTAGTCTGTCCACTTAGTCTTTCCACTTCAGTCTTTCCACTATAGTCTGTCCACTTTAGTCTTTCCACTTTATTCTTTCCACTATAGTCTCCACTTTATTCTGTCCACTACAGTCTTTCCACTATAGTCTTTCCACTATCGTCTGTCCACTTTAGTCCTTCAACTAATCTCTGTCCACTTTAGTCTTTCCACTTTAGTCTTTCCACTTTAGTCCGTCCACTTTAGTTCTTCCACTATCGTCTGTCCACTTTAGTCTTTCCACTATTCTCCACTTTAGTCTTTCCACTTTAGTCTGTCCACTTTAGTCTTTCCACTTTAGTCTTTCCACTTTAGTCTGTCCACTTTAGTCTTTCCACTTTAGTCTTTCCACTTTAGTCTTTCCACTTTAGTCTGTCCACTTTAGTCTGTCCACTTTAGTCTTTCCACTTTAGTCTTTTCGCTTTAGTCTGTCCACTTAGTCTTTCCACTAGAGTCAGTCCACCTTAGTCTTTCCACTTTAGTCTGTCCACTTTAGTCTTTCCACTTTAGTCATTTCCACAATCGTCTGTCCACTTTAGTCTTTCCACTTTAGTCTTTCCACTATTCTCCGTCCACTTTAGTCTTTCCACTATAGTCTCCACTTTATTCTGTCAACTACAGTCTTTCCACTATAGTCTGTTCACTATATTCTGTCCACTGCAGTCTTTCCTCTATAGTCTTTCCACTATAGTCTGTCCACTTTAGTCTTTCCACTTTAGTCTTTCCACTTTAGTCTGTCCACTTTAGTCTTTCCACTATAGTCTGTCCACTTTAGTCTTTCCACTTTAGTCTTTCCACTTTATTCTGTCCACTGCAGTGTGTACACTTTAGTCTGTCCACTTTAGTTTTTCCACTTTAGTCTTTCCACTATAGTCTCCACTTTATTCTGTCCACTACAGTCTTTCCACTATTCTCTGTCCACTTTAGTCTTTCCACTTTAGACTTTCCACTATAGTCTCCACTTTATTCTGTCCACTACAGTCTCTCCACTATAGTCTTTCCACTATAGTCTGTCCAGTTTAGTCTTTCCACTATTCTCTGTCTACTTTAGTCTTTCCACTATACTCTCCACTTTATTCTGTCCACTACAGTTTTTCCACTATAGTCTTTCCACTATAGTCTGTCCACTTTAGTCTTTCCACTTTAGTCTTTCCACTTTAGTCTGTCCACTTTAGTCTTTCCACTATAGTCTGTCCACTTTAGTCTTTCCACTATTCTCTGTCCACTTTAGTCTTTCCACTATAGTCTCCACTTTATTCTGTCCACTACAGTCTTTCCACTACAGCCTTTCCACTATAGTCTGTCCACTTTAGTCTTTCCACTTTAGTCTTTCCACTTTAGTCTGTCCACTTTAGTCTTTCCACTATAGTCTGTCCACTTTGGTCTTTCCACTTTAGTCTTTCCGCTTTAGTCAGTCCACTTTAGTCTTTCCACTTTATTCTGTTCACTTCAGTGTGTCCACTTTAGTCTATCCACTGAGTCTTTCCATTTCAGTCTTTCCACTATAGTTTGTCCAATTTAGTCTTTCCACTTTAATCTTTCCACTATAGTCTCCACTTTATTCTGTCCACTACAGTCTTTCCACTATAGTCTTTCCACTATCGTCTGTCCACTTTAGTCCTTCAACTAATCCACTTTATTCTGTTCACTTCAGTGTGTCCACTTTAGTCTGTCCACTGAGTCTTTCCACTTTAGTCTTTCCACTCTAGTCTATCCACTTTAGTCTTTCCACTTTAGTCTTTCCACTTTATTCTGTCCACTGCAGTGTGTACACTTTAGTCTGTCCACTGAGTCTTTCCACTTCAGTCTTTCCACTGTAGTCTGTCCACTTTAGTCTTTCCAATTTAGTTTTTCCACTTTAGTCTGTCCACTTCAGTCTTTCCACTATAGTCTGTCCACTTTAGTCTTTCCACTTTAATCTTTCCACTATAGTCTCCACTTTATTCTGTCCACTACAGTCTTTCCACTATAGTCTTTCCACTATCGTCTGTCCACTTTAGTCCTTCAACTAATCTCTGTCCACTTTAGTCTTTCCACTATAGTCTCCACTTTATTCTGTCCACTACAGTCTTTCCACTATAGTCTGTCCACTTTAGTCTTTCCACTTTAGTCTTTCCACTTTACTCGGTCCACTTTAGTTCTTCCACTAACGTCTGTCCACTTTAGTCTTTTCACTATTCTCCACTTTAGTCTTTCCACTTTAGTCTTTCCACTACAGCCTCCACTATATTCTGTCCACTGCAGTCTTTCCTCTATAGTCTTTCCACTATAGTCTGTCCACTTTATTCTGTTCACTTCAGTGTGTCCACTTTAGTCTGTCCACTGAGTCTTTCCACTTCAGTCTTTCCACTATAGTTTGTCCAATTTAGTCTTTCCACTTTAATCTTTCCACAATAGTCTCCACTTTATTCTGTCCACTACAGTCTTTCCACTATAGTCTTTCCACTATCGTCTGTCCACTTTAGTCCTTCAACTAATCCACTTTATTCTGTTCACTTCAGTGTGTCCACTTTAGTCTGTCCACTGAGTCTTTCCACTTTAGTCTTTCCACTCTAGTCTATCCACTTTAGTCTTTCCACTTTAGTCTTTCCACTTTATTCTGTCCACTGCAGTGTGTACACTTTAGTCTGTCCACTGAGTCTTTCCACTTCAGTCTTTCCACTGTAGTCTGTCCACTTTAGTCTTTCCACTTTAGTCTTTTCGCTTTAGTCTGTCCACTTAGTCTTTCCACCAGAGTCAGTCCACTTTAGTCTTTCCACTTTAGTCTGTCCACTTTAGTCTTTCCACTTCAGTCATTTCCACAATCGTCTGTCCACTTTAGTCTTTCAACTTTAGTCTTTCCACCATTCTCCGTCCACTTTAGTCTTTCCACTACAGCCTCCACTATATTCTGTCCACTGCAGTCTTTCCTCTATAGTCTTTCCACTATAGTCTGTCCACTTTATTCTTTCCACTTTGGTCTTTCCACTTTAGTCTGTCCACTTTAGTCTTTCCACTTTATTCTGTCCACTGCAGTGTGTACACTTTAGTCTGTCCACTGAGTCTTTCCACTTCAGTCTTTCCACTGTAGTCTGTCCACTTTAGTCTTTCCACTTTAGTCTTTTCGCTTTAGTCTGTCCACTTAGTCTTTCCACTAGAGTCAGTCCACTTTAGTCTTTCCACTTTAGTCTGTCCACTTTAGTCTTTCCACTTTAGTCATTTCCACAATCGTCTGTCCACTTTAGTCTTTCAACTTTAGTCTTTCCACCATTCTCCGTCCACTTTAGTCTTTCCACTATAGTCTCCACTTTATTCTGTCCACTACAGTCTTTCCACTACAGCCTTTCCACTGTAGTCTGTCCACTTTAGTCTTTCCACTTTAGTCTGTCCACTTTAGTCTTTCCACTATAGTCTGTCCACTTTGGTCTTTCCACTTTAGTCTTTCCGCTTTAGTCTGTCCACTTAGTCTTTCCGCTTCAGACTTTCCACCAGAGTCTGTCCACTTTAGTCTTTCCACTTTAATATTTCCACTTTAGTCTGTCCACTTTAGTCTTTCCACTTTATTCTGTTCACTTCAGTGTGTACACTTTAGTCTGTCCACTGAGTCTTTCCACTTCAGTCTTTCCACTATAGTCTGTCCACTTTAGTCTTTCCACTTTATTCTTTCCACTATAGTCTCCACTTTATTCTGTCCACTACAGTCTTTCCACTATAGTCTTTCCACTATCGTCTGTCCACTTTAGTCCTTCAACTAATCTCTGTCCACTTTAGTCTTTCCACTATAGTCTCCACTTTATTCTGTCCACTACAGTCTTTCCACTATAGTCTTTCCACTATAGTCTGTCCACTTTAGTCTTTCCACTTTAGTCTTTCCACTTTAGTCTGTCCACTTTAGTTCTTCCACTATCGTCTGTCCACTTTAGTCTTTCCACTATTCTCCACTTTAGTCTTTCCACTTTAGTCTGTCCACTTTAGTCTTTCCACTTTAGTCTTTCCACTTTAGTCTGTCCACTATAGTCTTTCCACTTTAGTCTTTCCACTTTAGTCTTTCCACTTTAGTCTGTCCACTTTAGTCTGTCCACTTTAGTCTTTCCACTTTAGTCTTTTCGCTTTAGTCTGTCCACTTAGTCTTTCCACTAGAGTCAGTCCACTTTAGTCTTTCCACTTTAGTCTGTCCACTTTAGTCTTTCCACTTTATTCATTTCCACAGTCGTCTGTCCACTTTAGTCTTTCCACTTTAGTCTTTCCACTATTCTCCGTCCACTTTAGTCTTTCCACTATAGTCTCCACTTTATTCTGTCAACTACAGTCTTTCCACTATAGTCTGTTCACTATATTCTGTCCACTGCAGTCTTTCCTCTATAGTCTTTCCACTATAGTCTGTCCACTTTAGTCTTTCCACTATAGTCTGTCCACTTTAGTCTTTCCACTTTATTCTTTCCACTTTATTCTGTCCACTGCAGTGTGTACACTTTAGTCTGTCTACTTTAGTTTTTCCACTTTAGTCTTTCCACTATAGTCTCCACTTTATTCTGTCCACTACAGTCTTTCCACTATTCTCTGTCCACTTTAGTCTTTCCACTTTAGTCTTTCCACTATAGTCTCCACTTTATTCTGTCCACTACAGTCTCTCCACTATAGTCTTTCCACTATAGTCTGTCCAGTTTAGTCTTTCCACTATTCTCTGTCTACTTTAGTCTTTCCAATATACTCTCCATTTTATTCTGTCCACTACAGTTTTTCCACTACAGTCTTTCCACTATAGTCTGTCCACTTTAGTCTTTCCACTTTAGTCTTTCCACTTTAGTCTGTCCACTTTAGTCTTTCCACTACAGTCTGTCCACTTTAGTCTTTCCACTATTCTCTGTCAACTTTAGTCTTTCCACTTTAGTCTTTCCACTATAGTCTCCACTTTATTCTGTCCACTACAGTCTTTCCACTACAGCCTTTACACTATAGTCTGTCCACTTTAGTCTTTCCACTTTAGTCTTTCCACTTTAGTCTTTTCGCTTTAGTCTGTCCACTTAGTCTTTCCACTATAGTCTGTCCACTTTAGTCTTTCCAATTTAGTTTTTCCACTTTAGTCTGTCCACTTCAGTCTTTCCACTATAGTCTGTCCACTTTAGTCTTCCCACTTTAGTCTTTCCACTATAGTCTCCACTTTATTCTGTCCACTACAGTCTTTCTATTATTCTCTGTCCACTTTAGTCTTTCCACTATAGTCTCCAGTTTATTCTGTCCACTACAGTCTTTCCACTAAAGTCTTTTAACTATAGTCTGTCCAATTTAGTTTTTCCACTTTAGTCTTTCCACTATAGTCTCCACTTTATTCTGTCCACTACAGTCTTTCCACTATTCTCTGTCCACTTTAGTCTTTCCAGTTTAGTCTTTCCACTATAGTCTCCACTTTATTCTGTCCACTACAGTCTCTCCACTATAGTCTTTCCACTATAGTCTGTCTAGTTTAGTCTTTCCACTATTCTCTGTCCACTTTAGTCTTTCCACTATACTCTCCACTTTATTCTGTCCACTACAGTTTTTCCACTATAGTCTTTCCACTATAGTCTGTCCACTTTAGTCTTTCCACTTTAGTCTTTCCACTTTAGTCTGTCCACTTTAGTCTTTCCACTATAGTCTGTCCACTTTAGTCTTTCCACTATTCTCTGTCCACTTAAGTCTTTCCACTTTAGTCTTTCCACTATAGTCTCCACTTTATTCTGTCCACTACAGTCTTTCCACTACAGCCTTTCCACTATAGTCTGTCCACTTTAGTCTTTCCACTTTAGTCTTTCCACTTTAGTCTGTCCACTTTAGTCTTTCCACTATAGTCTGTCCACTTTGGTCTTTCCACTTTAGTCTTTCCGCTTTAGTCTGTCCACTTAGTCTTTCCGCTTCAGACTTTCCACCAGAGTCTGTCCACTTTAGTCTTTCCACAATATTTCCACTTTAGTCTGTCCACTTTAGTCTTTCCACTTTATTCTGTTCACTTCAGTGTGTACACTTTAGTCTGTCCACTGAGTCTTTCCACTTCAGTCTTTCCACTATAGTCTGTCCACTTTAGTCTTTCCACTTTATTCTTTCCACTATAGTCTCCACTTTATTCTGTCCACTACAGTCTTTCCACTATAGTCTTTCCACTATCGTCTGTCCACTTTAGTCCTTCAACTAATCTCTGTCCACTTTAGTCTTTCCACTATAGTCTCCACTTTATTCTGTCCACTACAGTCTTTCCACTATAGTCTTTCCACTATAGTCTGTCCACTTTAGTCTTTCCACTTTAGTCTTTCCACTTTAGTCTGTCCACTTTAGTTCTTCCACTGTCGTCTGTCCACTTTAGTCTTTCCACTATTCTCCACTTTAGTCTTTCCACTTTAGTCTGTCCACTTTAGTCTTTCCACTTTAGTCTTTCCACTTTAGTCTTTCCACTTTAGTCTGTCCACTTTAGTCTGTCCACTTTAGTCTTTCCACTTTAGTCTTTTCGCTTTAGTCTGTCCACTTAGTCTTTCCACTAGAGTCAGTCCACTTTAGTCTTTCCACTTTAGTCTGTCCACTTTAGTCTTTCCACTTTATTCATTTCCGCAATCGTCTGTCCACTTTAGTCTTTCCACTTTAGTCTTTCCACTATTCTCCGTCCACTTTAGTCTTTCCACTATAGTCTCCACTTTATTCTGTCAACTACAGTCTAGCCACTATAGTCTTTCCACTTTAGTCTTTCCACTTTAGTCTTTCCACTTTAGTCTGTCCACTTTAGTCTTTCCACTATAGTCTGTCCACTTTGGTCTTTCCACTTTAGTCTTTCCGCTTTAGTCAGTCCACTTTAGTCTTTCCACTTTATTCTGTTCACTTCAGTGTGTCCACTTTAGTCTATCCACTGAGTCTTTCCACTTCAGTCTTTCCACTATAGTTTGTCCAATTTAGTCTTTCCACTTTAATCTTTCCACTATAGTCTCCACTTTATTCTGTCCACTACAGTCTTTCCACTATAGTCTTTCCACTATCGTCTGTCCACTTTAGTCCTTCAACTAATCCACTTTATTCTGTTCACTTCAGTGTGTCCACTTTAGTCTGTCCACTGAGTCTTTCCACTTTAGTCTTTCCACTCTAGTCTATCCACTTTAGTCTTTCCACTTTAGTCTTTCCACTTTATTCTGTCCACTGCAGTGTGTACACTTTAGTCTGTCCACTGAGTCTTTCCACTTCAGTCTTTCCACTGTAGTCTGTCCACTTTAGTCTTTCCAATTTAGTTTTTCCACTTTAGTCTGTCCACTTCAGTCTTTCCACTATAGTCTGTCCACTTTAGTCTTTCCACTTTAATCTTTCCACTATAGTCTCCACTTTATTCTGTCCACTACAGTCTTTCCACTATAGTCTTTCCACTATCGTCTGTCCACTTTAGTCCTTCAACTAATCTCTGTCCACTTTAGTCTTTCCACTATAGTCTCCACTTTATTCTGTCCACTACAGTCTTTCCACTATAGTCTTTCCACTATAGTCTGTCCACTTTAGTCTTTCCACTTTAGTCTTTCCACTTTAGTCTGTCCACTTTAGTTCTTCCACTATCGTCTGTCCACTTTAGTCTTTCCACTATTCTCCACTTTAGTCTTTCCACTTTAGTCTGTCCACTTTAGTCTTTCCACTTTAGTCTTTCCACTTTAGTCTGTCCACTATAGTCTTTCCACTTTAGTCTTTCCACTTTAGTCTTTCCACTTTAGTCTGTCCACTTTAGTCTGTCCACTTTAGTCTTTCCACTTTAGTCTTTTCGCTTTAGTCTGTCCACTTAGTCTTTCCACTAGAGTCAGTCCACTTTAGTCTTTCCACTTTAGTCTGTCCACTTTAGTCTTTCCACTTTATTCATTTCCACAGTCGTCTGTCCACTTTAGTCTTTCCACTTTAGTCTTTCCACTATTCTCCGTCCACTTTAGTCTTTCCACTATAGTCTCCACTTTATTCTGTCAACTACAGTCTTTCCACTATAGTCTGTTCACTATATTCTGTCCACTGCAGTCTTTCCTCTATAGTCTTTCCACTATAGTCTGTCCACTTTAGTCTTTCCACTATAGTCTGTCCACTTTAGTCTTTCCACTTTAGTCTTTCCACTTTATTCTGTCCACTGCAGTGTGTACACTTTAGTCTGTCTACTTTAGTTTTTCCACTTTAGTCTTTCCACTATAGTCTCCACTTTATTCTGTCCACTACAGTCTTTCCACTATTCTCTGTCCACTTTAGTCTTTCCACTTTAGTCTTTCCACTATAGTCTCCACTTTATTCTGTCCACTACAGTCTCTCCACTATAGTCTTTCCACTATAGTCTGTCCAGTTTAGTCTTTCCACTATTCTCTGTCTACTTTAGTCTTTCCAATATACTCTCCATTTTATTCTGTCCACTACAGTTTTTCCACTACAGTCTTTCCACTTTAGTCTGTCCACTTTAGTCTTTCCACTACAGTCTGTCCACTTTAGTCTTTCCACTATTCTCTGTCAACTTTAGTCTTTCCACTTTAGTCTTTCCACTATAGTCTCCACTTTATTCTGTCCACTACAGTCTTTCCAATACAGCCTTTACACTATAGTCTGTCCACTTTAGTCTTTCCACTTTAGTCTTTCCACTTTAGTCTTTTCGCTTTAGTCTGTCCACTTAGTCTTTCCACTATAGTCTGTCCACTTTAGTCTTTCCAATTTAGTTTTTCCACTTTAGTCTGTCCACTTCAGTCTTTCCACTATAGTCTGTCCACTTTAGTCTTCCCACTTTAGTCTTTCCACTATAGTCTCCACTTTATTCTGTCCACTACAGTCTTTCTATTATTCTCTGTCCACTTTAGTCTTTCCACTATAGTCTCCAGTTTATTCTGTCCACTACAGTCTTTCCACTAAAGTCTTTTAACTATAGTCTGTCCAATTTAGTTTTTCCACTTTAGTCTTTCCACTATAGTCTCCACTTTATTCTGTCCACTACAGTCTTTCCACCATTCTCTGTCCACTTTAGTCTTTCCAGTTTAGTCTTTCCACTATAGTCTCCACTTTATTCTGTCCACTACAGTCTCTCCACTATAGCCTTTCCACTATAGTCTGTCTAGTTTAGTCTTTCCACTATTCTCTGTCCACTTTAGTCTTTCCACTATACTCTCCACTTTATTCTGTCCACTACAGTTTTTCCACTATAGTCTTTCCACTATAGTCTGTCCACTTTAGTCTTTCCACTTTAGTCTTTCCACTTTAGTCTGTCCACTTTAGTCTTTCCACTATAGTCTGTCCACTTTAGTCTTTCCACTATTCTCTGTCCACTTAAGTCTTTCCACTTTAGTCTTTCCACTATAGTCTCCACTTTATTCTGTCCACTACAGTCTTTCCACTACAGCCTTTCCACTATAGTCTGTCCACTTTAGTCTTTCCACTTTAGTCTTTCCACTTTAGTCTGTCCACTTTAGTCTTTCCACTATAGTCTGTCCACTTTGGTCTTTCCACTTTAGTCTTTCCGCTTTAGTCTGTCCACTTAGTCTTTCCGCTTCAGACTGTCCACCAGAGTCTGTCCACTTTAGTCTTTCCACAATATTTCCACTTTAGTCTGTCCACTTTAGTCTTTCCACTTTATTCTGTTCACTTCAGTGTGTACACTTTAGTCTGTCCACTGAGTCTTTCCACTTCAGTCTTTCCACTATAGTCTGTCCACTTTAGTCTTTCCACTTTATTCTTTCCACTATAGTCTCCACTTTATTCTGTCCACTACAGTCTTTCCACTATAGTCTTTCCACTATCGTCTGTCCACTTTAGTCCTTCAACTAATCTCTGTCCACTTTAGTCTTTCCACTATAGTCTCCACTTTATTCTGTCCACTACAGTCTTTCCACTATAGTCTTTCCACTATAGTCTGTCCACTTTAGTCTTTCCACTTTAGTCTTTCCACTTTAGTCTGTCCACTTTAGTTCTTCCACTGTCGTCTGTCCACTTTAGTCTTTCCACTATTCTCCACTTTAGTCTTTCCACTTTAGTCTGTCCACTTTAGTCTTTCCACTTTAGTCTTTCCACTTTAGTCTTTCCACTTTAGTCTGTCCACTTTAGTCTGTCCACTTTAGTCTTTCCACTTTAGTCTTTTCGCTTTAGTCTGTCCACTTAGTCTTTCCACTAGAGTCAGTCCACTTTAGTCTTTCCACTTTAGTCTGTCCACTTTAGTCTTTCCACTTTATTCATTTCCACAATCGTCTGTCCACTTTAGTCTTTCCACTTTAGTCATTCCACTATTCTCCGTCCACTTTAGTCTTTCCACTATAGTCTCCACTTTATTCTGTCAACTACAGTCTTTCCACTATAGTCTTTCCACTATAGTCTGTTCACTATATTCTGTCCACTGCAGTCTTTCCTCTATAGTCTTTCCACTATAGTCTGTCCACTTTAGTCTTTCCACTTTAGTCTTTCCACTTTAGTCTGTCCACTTTAGTCTTTCCACTATAGTCTGTCCACTTTAGTCTTTCCACTTTAGTCTTTCCACTTTATTCTGTCCACTGCAGTGTGTACACCTTAGTCTGTCTACTTTAGTTTTTTCACTTTAGTCTTTCCACTATAGTCTCCACTTTATTCTGTCCACTACAGTCTTTCCACTATTCTCTGTCCACTTTAGTCTTTCCACTTTAGTCTTTCCACTATAGTCTCCACTTTATTCTGTCCACTACAGTCTCTCCACTACAGTCTTTCCACTATAGTCTGTCCAGTTTAGTCTTTCCACTATTCTCTGTCTACTTTAGTCTTTCCACTATACTCTCCACTTTATTCTGTCCACTACAGTTTTTCCACTACAGTCTTTCCACTATAGTCTGTCCACTTTAGTCTTTCCACTTTAGTCTTTCCACTTTAGTCTGTCCACTTTAGTCTTTCCACTATAGTCTGTCCACTTTAGTCTTTCCACTATTCTCTGTCAACTTTAGTCTTTCCACTTTGGTCTTTCCACTATAGTCTCCACTTTATTCTGTCCACTACAGTCTTTCCACTACAGCCTTTACACTATAGTCTGTCCACTTTAGTCTTTCCACTTTAGTCTTTCCACTTTAGTCGGTCCACTTTAGTCTTTCCACTATAGTCTGTCCACTTTGGTCTTTCCACTTTAGTCTTTCCGCTTTAGTCTGTCCACTTAGTCTTTCCGCTTCAGACTTTCCACCAGAGTCTGTCCACTACAGTCTTTCCACTACAGCCTTTCCACTATAGTCTGTCCACTTTAGTCTTTCCACTTTAGTCTGTCCACTTTAGTCTTTCCACTTTATTCTGTTCACTTCAGTGTGTCCACTTTAGTCTGTCCACTGAGTCTTTCCACTTCAGTCTTTCCACTATAGTCTGTCCACTTTAGTCTTTCCACTTTATTCTTTCCACTATAGTCTCCACTTTATTCTGTCCACTACAGTCTTTCCACTATAGTCTTTCCACTATCGTCTGTCCACTTTAGTCCTTCAACTAATCTCTGTCCACTTTAGTCTTTCCACTATAGTCTCCACTTTATTCTGTCCACTACAGTCTTTCCACTATAGTCTTTCCACTATAGTCTGTCCACTTTAGTCTTTCCACTTTAGTCTTTCCACTATAGTCTGTCCACTTTATTCTTTCCACTTTAGTCTTTCCACTTTAGTCTGTCCACTTTAGTCTTTCCACTATAGTCTGTCCACTTTAGTCTTTCCCCTTTAGTCTTTCCACTTTATTCTGTCCACTGCAGTGTGTACACTTTAGTCTGTCCACTGAGTCTTTCCACTTCAGTCTTTCCACTGTAGTCTGTCCACTTTAGTCTTTCCACTTTAGTCTTTTCGCTTTAGTCTGTCCACTTAGTCTTTCCACTAGAGTCAGTCCACTTTAGTCTTTCCACTTTAGTCTGTCCACTTTAGTCTTTCCACTTTAGTCATTTCCACAATCGTCTGTCCACTTTAGTCTTTCAACTTTAGTCTTTCCACCATTCTCCGTCCACTTTAGTCTTTCCACTACAGTCTCCACTATATTCTGTCAACTACAGTATTTCCACTATAGTCTGTCCACTTTAGTCTTTCCAATTTAGTTGTTCCACTTTAGTCTGTCCACTTCAGTCTTTCCACTATAGTCTGTCCACTTTAGTCTTCCCACTTTAGTCTTTCCACTATAGTCTCCACTTTATTCTGTCCACTACAGTCTTTCTATTATTCTCTGTCCACTTTAGTCTTTCCACTATAGTCTCCAGTTTATTCTGTCCACTACATTCTTTCCACTAAAGTCTTTCAACTATAGTCTGTCCACTTTAGTTTTTCCACTTTAGTCTTTCCACTATAGTCTCCACTTTATTCTGTCCACTACAGTCTTTCCACTATTCTCTGTCCACTTTAGTCTTTCCAGTTTAGTCTTTCCACTATAGTCTCCACTTTATTCTGTCCACTACAGTCTCTCCACTATAGTCTTTCCACTATAGTCTGTCCAGTTTAGTCTTTCCACTATTCTCTGTCCACTTTAGTCTTTCCACTATACTCTCCACTTTATTCTGTCCACTACAGTTTTTCCACTATAGTCTTTCCACCATAGTCTGTCCACTTTAGTCTTTCCACTTTAGTCTTTCCACTTTAGTCTGTCCACTTTAGTCTTTCCACTATAGTCTGTCCACTTTAGTCTTTCCACTATTCTCTGTCCACTTTAGTCTTTCCACTTTAGTCTTTCCACTATAGTCTCCACTTTATTCTGTCTACTACAGTCTTTCCACTACAGCCTTTCCACTAAAGTCTGTCCACTTTAGTCTTTTCACTTTAGTCTTTCCACTTTAGTCTGTCCACTTTAGTCTTTCCACTATAGTCTGTCCACTTTGGTCTTTCCACTTTAGTCTTTCCGCTTTAGTCTGTCCACTTAGTCTTTCCGCTTCAGACTTTCCACCAGAGTCTTTCCACTTTAGTCTTTCCACTTTAATCTTTCCACTTTAGTCTGTCCTTTAGTCTTTTCACTAAAGTCTGTCCACTTTAGTCTTTCCACTTTAGTCTTTCCACTTTATTCTGTTCACTTCAGTGTGTACACTTTAGTCTGTCCACTGAGTCTTTCCACTTCAGTCTTTCCACTATAGTCTGTCCACTTTAGTCTTTCCACTTTAGTCTTTTCGCTTTAGTCTGTCCACTTAGTCTTTCCACTATTCTCTGTCCACTTTAGTCTTTCCACTATAGTCTGTCCACTTTAGTCTTTCCACTTTAGTCTTTCCATTATAGTCTCCACTTTATTCTGTCCACTACAGTCTTTCCACTTTCGTCTTTCCACTATTCTCTGTCCACTTTTGTCTTTCCACTATAGTCTCCACTTTATTCTGTCCACTACAGTATTTTCACCATAGTCTTTCCACTATAGTCCGTCCACTTTAGTCTTTCCACTTTAGTCTTTCTACTATAGTCTCCACTTTATTCTGTCCACTACAGTCTTTCCACTATAGTCTTTCCACTATAGTCTTTCCACTTTAGTCTTTCCACTATAGTCTGTCCACTTTGGTCTTTCCACTTTAGTCTTTCCGCTTTAGTCTGTCCACTTAGTCTTTCCGCTTCAGTCTTTCCACCAGAGTCTGTCCACTTTAGTCTTTCCACTTTAGTCTGTCCACTTTAGTCCGTCCACTTTAGTCTTTCCACTTTAATCTTTCCACTTTAGTCTGTCCACTTTAGTCTTTCCACTATAGTCTGTCCACGTTAGTCTTTCCACTTTAGTCTTTCCACTTTATTCTGTTCTTTTCAGTGTGTACACTTTAGTCTGTCCACCGAGTCTTTCCACTTCAGTCTTTCCACTATAGTCTGTCCACTTTAGTCTTTCCACTTTAGTCTTTCCACTATAGTCTCCACTTTATTCTGTCCACTACAGTCTTTCCACTTTAGTCTTTCCAATACTCTCTGTCCACTTTAGTCTTTCCACTATAGTCTCCACTTTATTCTGTCCACTACAGTCTTTCCACTATAGTCTTTCCACTATAGTCTGTCCACTTTAGTCTTTCCACTTTAGTCTTTCCACTATAGTCTCCACTTTATTCTGTCCACTACAGTCTTTCCACTGTCGTCTTTCCACTATTCTCTGTCCACTTTAGTCTTTCCCCTATAGTCTCCACTTTATTCTGTCCACTACAATCTTTTCACTAGAGTCTTTCCGCTATAGTCTGTCCACTTTAGTCTTTCCACTTTAGTCTTTCTACTATAGTCTCCACTTTATTCTGTCCACTACAGTCTTTCCACTTTAGTCTTTCCACTATTCTTTGTCCACTTTAGTCTTTCCACTTTATTCTTTCCACTATAGTCTCCACTTTATTCTGTCCACTACAGTCTTTCCACTATAGTCTTTCCTCTATCGTCTGTCCTCTTTAGTCTTTCAACTACTCTCTGTCCTTTTTAGTCTTTCCACTATAGTTTCCACTTTATTCTGTCCACTACAGTCTTTCCACTATATTCTTTCCACTATAGTCTGTCCACTTCAGTCTTTCCACTATAGTCTGTCCACTTTAGTCTGTCCACTTTAGTCTTTTCGCTTTAGTCTGTCCACTTAGTCTTTCCACTAGAGTCAGTCCACTTTAGTCTTTCCACTTTAGTCTGTCCACTTTAGTCTTTCCACTTTAGTCTTTTCGCTTTAGTCTGTCCACTTAGTCTTTCCACTAGAGTCAGTCCACTTTAGTCTTTCCACTTTAGTCTGTCCACTTTAGTCTTTCCACTTTAGTCATTTCCACAATCGTCTGTCCACTTTAGTCTTTCCACTTTAGTCTTTCCACTATTCTCCGTCCACTTTAGTCTTTCCACTATAGTCTCCACTTTATTCTGTCAACTACAGTCTTTCCACTATAGTCTTTCCACTATAGTCTGTCCACTATATTCTGTCCACTGCAGTCTTTCCTCTATAGTCTTTCCACTATAGTCTTTCCACTATATTCTGTCCACTGCAGTCTTTCCTCTATAGTCTGTCCACTATATTCTGTCCACTGCAGTCTTTCCTCTATAGTCTTTCCACTATAGTCTGTCCACTTTAGTCTTTCCACTTTAGTCTTTCCACTTTAGTCTGTCCACTTTAGTCTTTCCACTATAGTCTGTCCACTTTAGTCTTTCCACTTTAGTCTTTCCACTTTATTCTGTCCACTGCAGTGTGTACACTTTAGTCTGTCCACTTTAGTTTTTCCACTTTAGTCTTTCCACTATAGTCTCCAATTTATTCTGTCCACTACAGTCTTTCCACTATTCTCTGTCTACTTTAGTCTTTCCACTATACTCTCCACTTTATTCTGTCCACTACAGTTTTTCCACTATAGTCTTTCCACTATAGTCTGTCCACTTTAGTCTTTCCACTTTAATCTTTCCCCTTTAGTCTGTCCACTTTAGTCTTTCCACTATTCTCTGTCCGCTTTAGTCTTTCCACTTTAGTCTTTCCACTATAGTCTCCACTTTATTCTGTCCACTACAGTCTTTCCACTGTCGTCTTTCCACTATTCTCTGTCCACTTTAGTCTTTCCCCTATAGTCTCCACTTTATTCTGTCCACTACAATCTTTTCACTAGAGTCTTTCTGCTATAGTCTGTCCACTTTAGTCTTTCCACTTTAGTCTTTCTACTATAGTCTCCACTTTATTCTGTCCACTACAGTCTTTCCACTTTAGCCTTTCCACTATTCTTTGTCCACTTTAGTCTTTCCACTTTATTCTTTCCACTATAGTCTCCACTTTATTCTGTCCACTACAGTCTTTCCACTATAGTCTTTCCACTATCGTCTGTCCACTTTAGTCTTTCAACTACTCTCTGTCCTTTTTAGTCTTTCCACTATAGTCTCCACTTTATTCTGTCCACTACAGTCTTTCCACTATATTCTTTCCACTATAGTCTGTCCACTTTAGTCTTTCCACTTTAGTCTTTCCACTTTAGTCTGTCCACTTTAGTTCTTCCACTATCGTCTGTCCACTTTAGTCTTTCCACTATTCTCCACTTTAGTCTTTCCACTTTAGTCTTTCCACTATAGCCTCCACTATATTCTGTCCACTGAAGTCTTTCCTCTATAGTCTTTCCACTATAGTCTGTCCGCTTTAGTCTTTCCACTTTAGTCTTTCCACTTTAGTCTGTCCACTTTAGTCTTTCCACTATAGTCTGTCCACTTTAGTCTTTCCACTTTAGTCTTTCCACTTTATTCTGTCCACTGCAGTGTGTACACTTTAGTCTGTCCACTGAGTCTTTCCACTTCAGTCTTTCCACTATAGTCTGTCCACTTTAGTCTTTCCACTTTAGTCTTTTCGCTTTAGTCTGTCCACTTAGTCTTTCCACTAGAGTCAGTCCACTTTAGTCTTTCCACTTTAGTCTGTCCACTTTAGTCTTTCCGCTTTAGTCTTTTCGCTTTAGTCTGTCCACTTAGTCTTTCCACTAGAGTCAGTCCACTTTAGTCTTTCCACTTTAGTCTGTCCACTTTAGTCTTTCCACTTTAGTCATTTCCACAATCGTCTGTCCACTTTAGTCTTTCCACTTTAGTCTTTCCACTATTCTCCGTCCACTTTAGTCTTTCCACTATAGTCTCCACTTTATTCTGTCAACTACAGTCTTTCCACTATAGTCTTTCCACTATAGTTTGTCCACTATATTCTGTCCACTGCAGTCTTTCCTCTATAGTCTTTCCACTATAGTCTTTCCACTATATTCTGTCCACTGCAGTCTTTCCTCTATAGTCTGTCCACTATATTCTGTCCACTGCAGTCTTTCCTCTATAGTCTTTCCACTATAGTCTGTCCACTTTAGTCTTTCCACTTTAGTCTTTCCACTTTAGTCTTTCCACTTTAGTCTTTCCACTATAGTCTGTCCACTTTAGTCTTTCCACTTTAGTCTTTCCACTTTATTCTGTCCACTGCAGTGTGTACACTTTAGTCTGTCCACTTTAGTTTTTCCACTTTAGTCTTTCCACTATAGTCTCCAATTTATTCTGTCCACTACAGTCTTTCCACTATTCTCTGTCTACTTTAGTCTTTCCACTATACTCTCCACTTTATTCTGTCCACTACAGTTTTTCCACTATAGTCTTTCCACTATAGTCTGTCCACTTTAGTCTTTCCACTTTAATCTTTCCCCTTTAGTCTGTCCACTTTAGTCTTTCCACTATTCTCTGTCCGCTTTAGTCTTTCCACTTTAGTCTTTCCACTATAGTCTCCACTTTATTCTGTCCACTACAGTCTTTCCACTGTCGTCTTTCCACTATTCTCTGTCCACTTTAGTCTTTCCCCTATAGTCTCCACTTTATTCTGTCCACTACAATCTTTTCACTAGAGTCTTTCTGCTATAGTCTGTCCACTTTAGTCTTTCCACTTTAGTCTTTCTACTATAGTCTCCACTTTATTCTGTCCACTACAGTCTTTCCACTTTAGCCTTTCCACTATTCTTTGTCCACTTTAGTCTTTCCACTTTATTCTTTCCACTATAGTCTCCACTTTATTCTGTCCACTACAGTCTTTCCACTATAGTCTTTCCACTATCGTCTGTCCACTTTAGTCTTTCAACTACTCTCTGTCCTTTTTAGTCTTTCCACTATAGTCTCCACTTTATTCTGTCCACTACAGTCTTTCCACTATATTCTTTCCACTATAGTCTGTCCACTTTAGTCTTTCCACTTTAGTCTTTCCACTTTAGTCTGTCCACTTTAGTTCTTCCACTATCGTCTGTCCACTTTAGTCTTTCCACTATTCTCCACTTTAGTCTTTCCACTTTAGTCTTTCCACTATAGCCTCCACTATATTCTGTCCACTGAAGTCTTTCCTCTATAGTCTTTCCACTATAGTCTGTCCGCTTTAGTCTTTCCACTTTAGTCTTTCCACTTTAGTCTGTCCACTTTAGTCTTTCCACTATAGTCTGTCCACTTTAGTCTTTCCACTTTAGTCTTTCCACTTTATTCTGTCCACTGCAGTGTGTACACTTTAGTCTGTCCACTGAGTCTTTCCACTTCAGTCTTTCCACTATAGTCTGTCCACTTTAGTCTTTCCACTTTAGTCTTTTCGCTTTAGTCTGTCCACTTAGTCTTTCCACTAGAGTCAGTCCACTTTAGTCTTTCCACTTTAGTCTGTCCACTTTAGTCTTTCCACTTTAGTCTTTTCGCTTTAGTCTGTCCACTTAGTCTTTCCACTAGAGTCAGTCCACTTTAGTCTTTCCACTTTAGTCTGTCCACTTTAGTCTTTCCACTTTAGTCATTTCCACAATCGTCTGTCCACTTTAGTCTTTCCACTTTAGTCTTTCCACTATTCTCCGTCCACTTTAGTCTTTCCACTATAGTCTCCACTTTATTCTGTCAACTACAGTCTTTCCACTATAGTCTTTCCACTATAGTTTGTCCACTATATTCTGTCCACTGCAGTCTTTCCTCTATAGTCTTTCCACTATAGTCTGTCCACTTTAGTCTTTCCACTTTAGTCTTTCCACTTTAGTCTGTCCACTTTAGTCTTTCCACTATAGTCTGTCCACTTTAGTCTTTCCACTTTAGTCTTTCCACTTTATTCTGTCCACTGCAGTGTGTACACTTTAGTCTGTCCACTTTAGTTTTTCCACTTTAGTCTTTCCACTATAGTCTCCAATTTATTCTGTCCACTACAGTCTTTCCACTATTCTCTGTCCACTTTAGTCTTTCCACTTTAGGCTTTCCACTATAGTCTCCACTTTATTCTGTCCACTACAGTCTCTCCACTATAGTCTTTCCACTATAGTCTGTCCAGTTTAGTCTTTCCACTATTCTCTGTCTACTTTAGTCTTTCCACTATACTCTCCACTTTATTCTGTCCACTACAGTTTTTCCACTATAGTCTTTCCACTATAGTCCGTCCACTTTAGTCTTTCCACTTTAGTCTTTCCCCTTTAGTCTGTCCACTTTAGTCTTTCCACTATTCTCTGTCCACTTTAGTCTTTCCACTTTAGTCTTTCCACTATAGTCTCCACTTTATTCTGTCCAATACAGTCTTCCCACTACAGCCTTTCCACTATAGTCTGTCCACTTTAGTCTTTCCACTTTAGTCTTTCCACTTTAGTCTGTTCACTTTAGTCTTTCCACTATAGTCTGTCCACTTTGGTCTTTCCACTTTAGTCTTTCCGCTTTAGTCTGTCCACTAGGTCTTTCCGCTTCAGACTTTCCACCAGAGTCTGTCCACTTTAGTCTTTCCATTTTAATATTTCCACTTTAGTCTGTCCACTTTAGTCTTTCCACTTTATTCTGTTCACTTCAGTGTGTACACTTTAGTCTGTCCACTGAGTCTTTCCACTTCAGTCTTTCCACTATAGTCTGTCCACTTTAGTCTTTCCACTTTATTCTTTCCACTATAGTCTCCACTTTATTCTGTCCACTACAGTCTTTCCACTATAGTCTTTCCACTATCGTCTGTCCACTTTAGTCCTTCAACTAATCTCTGTCCACTTTAGTCTTTCCACTATAGTCTCCACTTTATTCTGTCCACTACAGTCTTTCCACTATAGTCTTTCCACTATAGTCTGTCCACTTTAGTCTTTCCACTTTAGTCTTTCCACTTTAGTCTGTCCACTTTAGTTCTTCCACTAACGTCTGTCCACTTTAGTCTTTCCACTATTCTCCACTTTAGTCTTTCCACTTTAGTCTTTCCACTACAGCCTCCACTATATTCTGTCCACTGCAGTCTTTCCTCTATAGTCTTTCCACTATAGTCTGTCCACTTTATTCTTTCCACTTTAGTCTTTCCACTTTAGTCTGTCCACTTTAGTCTTTCCACTATAGTCTGTCCGTTTTAGTCTTTCCACTTTAGTCTTTCCACTTTATTCTGTCCACTGCAGTGTGTACACTTTAGTCTGTCCACTGAGTCTTTCCACTTCAGTTTTTCCACTGTAGTCTGTCCCCTTAAGTCTTTCCACTTTAGTCTTTTCGCTTTAGTCTGTCCACTTAGTCTTTCCACTAGAGTCAGTCCACTTTAGTCTTTCCACTTTAGTCTGTCCACTTTAGTCTTTCCACTTTAGTCATTTCCACAATCGTCTGTCCACTTTAGTCTTTCCACTTTAGTCTTTCCACTATTCTCCGTCCACTTTAGTCTTTCCACTACAGTCTCCACTTTATTCTGTCAACTACAGTCTTTCCACTATAGTCTTTCCACTATAGTCTGTCCACTTTAGTCTTTCCAATTTAGTTTTTCCACTTTAGTCTGTCCACTTCAGTCTTTCCACTATAGTCTGTCCACTTTAGTCTTCCCACTTTAGTCTTTCCACTATAGTCTCCACTTTATTCTGTCCACCACAGTCTTTCTATTATTCTCTGTCCACTTTAGTCTTTCCACTATAGTCTCCACTTTATTCTGTCCACTACAGTCTTTCCACTAAAGTCTTTCAACTATAGTCTGTCCACTTTAGTTTTTCCACTTTAGTCTTTCCACTATAGTCTCCACTTTATTCTGTCCGATACAGTCTTTCCACTATTCTCTGTCCACTTTAGTCTTTCCACTTTAGTCTTTCCACTATAGTCTCCACTTTATTCTGTCCACTACATTCTCTCCACTATAGTCTTTCCACTATAGTCTGTCCAGTTTAGTCTTTCCACTATTCTCTGTCCACTTTAGTCTTTCCACTAAACTCTCCACTTTATTCTGTCCACTACAGTTTTTCCACTATAGTCTTTCCACTATAGTCTGTCCACTTTAGTCTTTCCACTTTAGTCTTTCCACTTTAGTCTGTCCACTTTAGTCTTTCCACTATAGTCTGTCCACTTTAGTCTCTCCACTATTCTCTGTCCACTTTAGTCTTTCCACTTTAGTCTTTCCACTATAGTCTCCACTTTATTCTGTCCACTACAGTTTTTCCACTACAGCCTTTCCACTATAGTCTGTCCACTTTAGTCTTTTCACTTTAGTCTTTCCACTTTAGTCAATCAATCAATCAATCAATCAATCAATTTTATTTTCAACCCTAATAGCACTAGGCTAACACGGGCGGGAATTGGAAAAATAAACACTCGCTAACAATACAAATAAAATACAAACTAACAAACAATAAATAAAGAAGAAACGAACATGAATCATGAACAATTAAAATGTTTAGTAAAATACGGAACGAATGAATTTAGGTATCTTTCTGAAGATTTTGTTGGTGGGGGAACAAGCTTGGGTTTTGGGTCGTCCTTGCTTCGCGTGTTGTGTCCATGAGAGGGTGTAACGAAGTCCGGAAGGATGGTCCTGTGGTGCTGAGAATTCAAAATTTGGCGGCCAAAACGCATGAGAAGATTATGTCTTCTTTCAGACAGTTTTTCGATATCGAGGATTTGAAGGCTTTCGTTGTAAGATATGTAATTGTGACCAAGTATTATTCTGCAGGCTCTCTTCTGCAGTCGTTCGATTTTGGCATCCTGAGCTTTACTTAAGCCAGGATGCCAAATTTGGCAGCCGTACTCTGAAATGGGCCTTACATAATTTTTATAAAGTGTCACTAGTTCGTGGAACCCCAAACCGCTTCAGGTATGAAAATGAACGAAGGGTAGCAGAGCTATTTTTCACTATTTTTCCCACTTCACTTTTCCATTGGAGGTTATCATCCAGAATGATGCCAAGAATTTTTACAGAATTTTAAATTTTCATCAACGATTCCGACTCGACTGTTTGTAATACTTGTTTAGTGAAGTTAATCCTCATGACGTGACTTTTGGAATTGCTGACTTCTAATTTGACATCCGAGCATTGCTGATGGAGATTGGCGATCATGTCATGGAGCATCCGATCTTCATTTCCTCGAATCTCACGCAGAAGAGGAAGTGTGAGGTCATCAGCAAACTTTAAATGGTTTCCTATGTTCATCATGAGTTTGTTGACTACGATCAAAAACGCCAAGGGCCCGAGACGAGTCCTTTGCGGTGCCCCACAAGTTATCCTAACAGGCGGTGAAATGGCTTCATTATTGAGCTGTACACAGTGTGATCTGTCAGTCAGAAAACTAGCGATCATTCGAACAAGGAATTTACGTGCACCCATGTCTATAGCAGCAGTTACAACTTTTCCGTGATCGAGGTAGCCAAACGCTTTAACGAGGTCGGCGATCAGGAGGTCTACGTAAGAGTTTGCCTTTTCAAGATGCTTGAGGACGTCGTCAAGCAGGAGTGCGAGATAATGGGTTGTGCTGTGGCCAGGCCTAAAGCCAAATTGTCGAATGTCTAGAGAGTCTTCTATGTCACTGTACAGCCAGCGAAATAAGAAACCTTCAAAGACCTTTGAAAAAATCATTGTTTTAGAAATTGGTCTCAAATCCGTGAGGCCAGTAGGGTTCGACGTTTTTGGAATGGGGGTGATGAAAGCTTGTTTAAAAGCTGACGGGTAAATTCCTTCTATCAAAGACTGGTTGAATATAGCAGCAAGCGGAGCAGCCAATGCTTTTGCACAGGGGACGATAATCTTCGCTGGGACTTCATTTGGTGTGCTGGCCTTATTGAGATCAATCTTACTTAGCTCATCTTCCACCTGCTCAGGAGAAATCGTTGGGATTTGAAGTACCTCTTCTTCACGAGGTGGAAGCTCGGTGAGAGGCCCGTGTTTCCGGCAAATATCGGCAAAAAGTGAGTCGATCTCTTCAGGAGAGAACGGTTCACCATCATCCCGGAGAAGCTTCTTTTGCTTAATGTTTCTTCCCATCAGTTTTTGGATGCTGCGGTGAAAGTTCTTGGGATCGCTTCGGAAAAGTTTCTCAGTGATGCTGATACCATGTTGTTTACGTGCATCCCGGCACTTCCTGACTACTATCTTGCCTATTTTCTTTGCCTCTTCTTTATTCCCGTTCGCAAAGAGACGATCCCTCTGTTTGATAAGGCGTCTTATCTCATCAGTTACCCACGGTTTACCGCGAATATTTACAGTTTTTAGTTTTTCAGGAAAAAAAGCATCATATCCCTCCCACAGCAACTGAAGAAAAAGGTCAGTCATTGCGTTGGCATCATCAAGCTTCATTATATTGTTCCAGTTTAGGTTTTCCAGCCATGATTTGTATCGACCGATAGCATCGGTAGTTATTGGTCTGTATTTGAAGGTTTCGTAATGTTTGGGAGGCTTGTATCCGTTTGGTTCAAGGAGGACAATGAGATGATCACTGCGACTCAGTGGATGAATCGTGAAAGGGTCTTGGAAAAATTCATCGCAGTTTGTGAAAATCATGTCCAAAATATTTGCTTTTCTTGTACTGCATCTGACTACCTGCTTCAGTAATAGTGTCTCAGAGACCCACTTCGGACTGATGCTGTTGAAATCCCCACCAACAAGCAGGGCGCAATATGGGTACTTGCTCCGGAACCAGTCTATGCAATCCTGTAAGTATCTTACTAAGTCCTTCTTGAACGGTCCGTTTGGTGGATAGTATACCACACCGTAAATAATACAGCCGAAGACAGGTGGAAGTATTTTAGGGCGAACCCAAATCCAGATAACTTCCAGCTCTCTACTTCTGGGTATAGGCGGTTGCAGGATTCGGTGTCTCATGTCAGACTTGCAGACTATACCTACGCCTCCTCCGTGCTGGACAGGATTCCCGTCTGCATCACATCGTGGTAAAATATACGTACTGTAACCATCAATTACCGCCATGTCAGCTGAGTGAATCCAAGTTTCGGTCACAGCAGCAATATCAATCTTCTTCTGGTGGACAAGTACTTCTAGTTCTTCAACCTTATTTCCTAGTGACTGAGCGTTGATTAGTGCATACTTAGGAAAGAGGTGTCCTGGATTATCTGAAGAGTTGTGCAGCACATTAGCTACACACTCAGCCGAATTTGTTGGTATGGCAGGTTGCTCTGTTACTCGCTCGTTTCGGGCAATGTCTGACATGCCTGAGGTCGAGCTACAGCTGCGTACGTCATCTGACCTGGAATCTGCATCCATGGATGGTAATTGGCAGGCTGCGAAATCTGCTGAGCGGGTGGGCGTGAGGTATTGTCGGCGTGAAAACCTGGAGCAACATTGGGAGCTGAGGTTGAAAAGGTCCGAGGTAATGCTTGATGCGGACTCGGATGGTTGATAAGTGGTGGAGGCCTGAACTGGATACCTCCATAGTTTCCCTGGACATAGTTCTCCCTATCGAATTGTCCTTGCTCTGACAACGATAGACCATGAGCCATTGGCGCATGTGGCATGGCGAAGTAACCGCGGTTGAGGTTGGAGTCCATTTGTGATGGATAGGTGACGAATGGGTTTGATGCAAGTGCGGGCGTGTTGAAGTAAAAAGGATATGAATTCGGACCATAGACTGGCTGAGTTATCCTTGGTAGACTCGCAGATCCAAGAGCTGTTCTTTTATCAAGGTTTAATGGTGCAGGAAGGTGAAGGTACTTGCACGATGAGCCACTTTTGCAATTACCTGCACAGTGTCGGCGGCACAGATCAGGGTGGTCAAAGTTACAAGTACTCCGATAACATCTTTGACCACTCATTACAGTCTTGCACAGATGCAAAAATCTGCATTTCCTCCCGTTCCGGCAAGATCCCTTCTGAAAAAAGCTGCAGAGCCTAGTCTTCAATAATCTTCTTCCGTCTGGCCTGCTGCACATTCCAGATCTTCCTGACGAAATTTCATTCGTCGATCGCTCCTTCGTAGGTTCTGATGCTGCATCATCGATTACAATATGAACATCGTCAGTAGTTTCAGCCGATACAGCTGGTGTACTGGTATCCTGCGAAGCTTCAGTAGACACCAATAGTGCTTCAAGAATGGTCACCTTTTCTTGTAAGCGCTGAATCTCCTTTCCTTGTTCAGCGACTGCACTGGTAAGAGTTAGAAGTTTCATGGAAAGACTATCCCTGCTAATATCTTCGTCTTTGCTGCTACTTTTCCTCCTTCCTCCCATCTTAATAAAGCAAACTGGTTCTTCGCCAGACAGAATACTTTGAGATTAACGGCCACTCTAGTTAAATTTAAACCGTTAAACTTCTTCCTCAGGTAACAGGTACAGTCCAACGGTCGCTATGGACGGTTGGAACGATCGCTTAATTATTGCTCAACCTCAGCCGGAAATTGCGACTGCACGCTTCGACGGTTGAGAGAAGACTGAAGTCTGTCCACTTTAGTCTTTCCACTATAGTCTGTCCACTTTGGTCTTTCCACTTTAGTCTTTCCGCTTTAGTCTGTCCACTTAGTCTTTCCACTTCAGACTTTCCAGCTGAGTCTTTCAACTTCAGTCTTTCCACTATAGTCTGTCCACTTTAGTCTTTCCACTTTAGTCTTTTCGCTTTAGTCTGTCCACTTAGTCTTTCCACTATTCTCTGTCCACTTTAGTCTTTCCACTATAGTCTTTCCACTATAGTCTGTCCACTTTAGTCTTTCCACTTTAGTCTTTCCACTTTAGTCTGTCCACTTTAGTCTTTCCATTATAGTCTGTCCACTTTAGTCTTTCCACTATTCTCCACTTTAGTCTTTCCACTATAGTCTCCACTTTATTCTGTCCACTACAGTCTTTCCTCTATAGACTTTCCACTATAGTCTGTCCACTTTAGTCTTTCCACATTAGTCTTTCCACTTTAGTCTGTCCACTTTAGTCTTTCCACTATAGTCTGTCCACTTTAGTCTTTCCACTTTAGTCTTTCCACTTTATTCTGTCCACTGCAGTGTGTACACTTTAGTCTGTCCACTGAGTCTTTCCACTTTAGTCTTTCCACTTTAGTCTTTTCGCTTTAGTCTGTCCACTTAGTCTTTCCACTAGAGTCTGTCCACTTTAGTCTTTCATTTTTAGTCTGTCCACTTTAGTCTTTCCACTTTAGTCATTTCCGCAATCGTCTGTCCACTTTAGTCTTTCCACTTTAGTCTGTCCACTTTAGTCTTTCCACTATAGTCTGTCCACTTTAGTCTTTCCACTTTAGTCTTTCCACTTTAGTCTTTCCACTTTAGTCTGTCCACTTTAGTCTTTCCACTATAGTCTGTCCACTTGAGTCTTTCCACTTTAGTCTTTCCACTTTATTCTCTCCACTTCAGCGTGTACACTTTAGTTTGTCCTCTGAGTCTTTCCACTTCAGTCTTTCCACTATAGTCTGTCCACTTTAGTCTTTCCCCTTTAGTCTTTCCACTATAGTCTTTCCACTTCAGTCTGTCCACTTTAGTCTTTCCACTATAGTCTGTTCACTTTAGTCTTTCCACTATAGTCTTTCCACTTTAGTCTGTCCACTTAGTCTTTCCACTTCAGTCTTTCCACTATAGTCTGTCCACTTCAGCGTGTACACTTTAGTTTGTCCTCTGAGTCTTTCCACTTCAGTCTTTCCACTATAGTCTGTCCACTTTAGTCTTTCCACTTTATTCTGTTCACTTCAGTGTGTACACTTTAGTCTGTCCACTGAGTCTTTCCACTTCAGTCTTTCCACTATAGTCTGTCCACTTTAGTCTTTCCACTTTAGTCTTTCCACTATAGTCTCCACTTTATTCTGTCCACTACAGTCTTTCCACTTTCGTCTTTCCACTATTTTCTGTCCACTTTGGTCTGTCCACTAGAGTCTCCACTTTATTCTGTACACTACAGTCTTTTCACTATAGTCTCCACTTTCCAATACTCTCTGTCCACTTTAGTCTTTCCACTATAGTCTCCACTTTATTCTGTCCACTACAGTCTTTCCACTATAGTCTTTCCACTATAGTCTTTCCACTTTAGTCTTTCCACTTTAGTCTTTCCACTCTAGTCTCCACTTTATTCTGTCCACTACAGTCTTTCCACTTTCGTCTTTCCACTATTTTCTGTCCACTTTAGTCTTTCCACTATAGACTGTCCACTTTAGTCTTTCCACTTTAGTCTTTCCACTATAGTCTCCACTTTATTCTGTCCACTACAGCCTTTCCACTTTCGTCTTTCCACTATTCTCTGTCCACTTTAGTCTTTCCACTATAGTCTCCACTTTATTCTGTCAACTACAGTCTTTCCACTATAGTCTTTCCACTATAGTCTGTCCACTTTTGTCTTTCCAATTTAGTTTTTCCACTTTAGTCTGTCCACTTCAGTCTTTCCACTATAGTCTGTCCACTTTAGTCTTCCCACTTTAGTCTTTCCACTATAGTCTCCACTTTATTCTGTCCACTACAGTCTTTCCACTATAGTCTTTCCACTATAGTCTGTCCACTTTAGTCTTTCTATTATTCTCTGTCCACTTTAGTCTTTCCACTATAGTCTCCACTTTATTCTGTCCACTACAGTCTTTCCACTAAAGTCTTTCAACTATAGTCTGTCCACTTTAGTTTTTCCACTTTAGTCTTTCCACTATAGTCTCCACTTTATTCTGTCCACTACAGTCTTTCCACTATTCTCTGTCCACTTTAGTCTTTCCACTTTAGTCTTTCCACTATAGTCTCCACTTTATTCTGTCCACTACAGTCTCTCCACTATAGTCTTTCCACTATAGTCTGTCCACTTTAGTCTTTCCACTATTCTTTGTCAACTTTAGTCTTTCCACTTTATTCTTTCCACTATAGTCTCCACTTTAATCTGTCTACTACAGTCTTTCCACTATAGTCTTTCCACTATCGTCTGTCCGCTTTAGTCTATCCACTAATCTCTGTCTACTTTAGTCTTTCCACTATAGTCTCCACTTTATTCTGTCCACTACAGTCTTTCCACTATAGTCTTTCCACTATAGTCTGTCCACTTTAGTCTTTCCACTTTAGTCTTTCCACTTTAGTCTGTCCACTTTAGTCTTTCCACTATAGTCTGTCCACTTTAGTCTTTCCACTATTCTCCACTTTAGTCTTTCCACTATAGTCTCCACTTTATTCTGTCCACTACAGTCTTTCCTCTATAGACTTTCCACTGTAGTCTGTCCACTTTAGTCTTTCCACATTAGTCTTTCCACTTTAGTCTGTCCACTTTAGTCCGTCCACTATAGTCTGTCCACTTTAGTCTTTCCACTTTAGTCTTTCCACTTTATTCTGTCCACTGCAGTGTGTACACTTTAGTCTGTCCACTGAGTCTTTCCACTTTAGTCTTTCCACTTTAGTCTTTTCGCTTTAGTCTGTCCACTTAGTCTTTCCACTAGAGTCTGTCCACTTTAGTCTTTCATTTTTAGTCTGTCCACTTTAGTCTTTCCACTTTAGTCATTTCCGCAATCGTCTGTCCACTTTAGTCTTTCCACTTTAGTCTGTCCACTTTAGTCTTTCCACTATAGTCTGTCCACTTTAGTCTTTCCACTTTAGTCTTTCGACTTTAGTCTTTCCACTTTAGTCTGTCCACTTTAGTCTTTCCACTATAGTCTGTCCACTTGAGTCTTTCCACTTTAGTCTTTCCACTTTATTCTCTCCACTTCAGCGTGTACACTTTAGTTTGTCCTCTGAGACTTACCACTTCAGTCTTTCCACTATAGTCTGTCCACTTTAGTCTTTCCACTTTAGTCTTTCCACTATAGTCTTTCCACTTCAGTCTGTCCACTTTAGTCTTTCCACTATAGTCTGTCCACTTTAGTCTTTCCACTATAGTCTTTCCACTTTAGTCTGTCCACTTAGTCTTTCCACTTCAGTCTTTCCACTATAGTCTGTCCACTTTAGTATTTCCACTTTAGTCTTTACACTATAGTCTCCACTTTAGTCTTTCCACTATTCTCTGTCCACTTTAGTCTTTCTACTATAGTCTCCACTTTATTGTGTCCACTACAGTCTTTCCACTATAGTCTTTCCACTATAGTCTGTCCACTTTAGTCTTTCTATTATTCTCTGTCCACTTTAGTCTTTCCACTATAGTCTGTCCACTTTAGTCTTTCCAATTTAGTTTTTCCACTTTAGTCTGTCCACTTCAGTCTTTCCACTTTAGTCTTTCCGCTTTAGTCTGTCCACTTAGTCTTTCCGCTTCAGACTTTCCACCAGAGTCTGTCCACTTTAGTCTTTCCACTTTAATCTTTCCACTTTAGTCTGTCCACTTTAGTCTTTCCACTATAGTCTGTCCACTTTAGTCTTTCCACTTTAGTCTTTCTACTTTATTCTGTTCACTTCAGTGTGTACACTTTAGTCTGTCCACTGAGTCTTTCCGGTTCAGACTTTCCACCAGAGTCTGTCCACTTTAGTCTTTCCACTTTAATCTTTCCCTTTTAGTCTGTCCACTTTAGTCTTTCCACTATAGTCTGTTCACTTTAGTCTTTACACTTCAGTCTTTCCACTTTATTCTGTTCACTTCAGTGTGTACACTTTAGTCTGTCCACTGAGTCTTTCCACTTCAGTCTTTCCACTATAGTCTGTCCACTTTAGTCTTTCCACTTTAGTCTTTCCACTATAGTCTCCACTTTATTCTGTCCACTACAGTCTTTCCACTTTCGTCTTTCCACTATTTTCTGTCCACTTTGGTCGGTCCACTAGAGTCTCCACTTTATTCTGTCCACTACAGTCTTTTCACTATAGTCTCCACTTTCCAATACTCTCTGTCCACTTTAGTCTTTCCACTATTCTCTTTCCACTTTAGTCTTTCCACTATAGTCTCCACTTTATTCTGTCCACTACAGTCTTTCCACTATAGTCTTTCCACTATAGTCTTTCCACTTTAGTCTTTCCACTTTAGTCTATCCACTATAGTCTCCACTTTATTCTGTCCACTACAGTCTTTCCACTTTAGTCTTTCCACTATTCTCTGTCCACTTTAGTCTTTCCACTTTAGTCTTTCCACTATAGTCTACACTTTATTCCGTCCACTACAGTCTTTCCACTATAGTCTGTCCACTACAGTCTTTCCACTTTAGTCTTTCGACTATTCTCTGTCCACTTTAGTTTTTCCACTTTAGTCTGTCCACTTTAGTCTTTCCACTTTAGTCTTTCCACATTATTCTGTCCACTTCAGTGCGTGCACTTTAGTCTGTCCACTGAGTCTTCCAACTTCAGTCTTTCCACTATAGTCTGTCCACTTTAGTCTTTCCACTTTAGTCTTTCCACTATAGTCTCCACTTTATTCTGTCCACTACAGTCTTTCCACTATATTCTTTCCACTATAGTCTGTCCACTTTAGTCTTTCCAATATTCTCTGTCCACTTTAGTCTTTCCACTATAGTCTCCACTTTATTCTGTCCACTACAGTCTTTCCACTATAGTCTTTCCACTATAGTCTGTCCACTTTAGTCTTTCCACTTTAGTCTTTCCACTATTCTCTGTCCACTTTAGTATTTCCACTTTAGTCTTTCCACTATAGTCTCCACTTTATTCAGTCCACCACAGTCTCTCCAATATAGTCTTTCCACTATAGTCTGTCCACTTTAGTCTTTCCACTATTCTCTGTCCAGTTTATTCTTTCCACTATACTCTCCACTTTATTCTGTCCACTACAGTCTTTCCACTATAGTCTTTCCACTATAGTCTGTCCACTTTATTCTTTCCACTATTCTCTGTCCACTTTAGTCTTTCCACTATAGTCTACACTTTATTCTGTCCAATACAGTCTTTCCACTATAGTCTTTCCACTATAGTCTGTCCACTTTAGTCTTTCCACTTTAGTTTTTCCACTTTAGTCTGTCCACTTCAGTCTTTCCACTATTTTCTGTCCACTTTAGTCTTTCCAATTTAGTATTTCCACTATAGTCTCCACTTTATTCTGTCCACTACAGTCTTTCCACTATATTCTTTCCACTATAGTCTGTCCACTTTAGTCTTTCCACTATTCTCTGTCCACTTTAGTCTTTCCACTATAGTCTCCACTTTATTCTGTCCACTACAGTCTTTCCACTATAGTCTTTCCACTATAGTCTGTCCACTTTAGTCTTTCCACTATTCTCTGTCCACTTTAGTATTTCCACTTTAGTCTTTCCACTACAGTTTTTCCACTATAGTCTTTCCACTGTAGTCTGTCCACTTTAGTCTTTCCACTATTCTCTTTCCACTTTAGTCTTTCCACTATAGTCTCCACTTTATTCTGTCCACTACAGTCTTTCCACTATAGTCTTTCCACTATAGTCTTTCCACTTTAGTCTTTCCACTTTAGTCTATCCACTATAGTCTCCACTTTATTCTGTCCACTACAGTCTTTCCACTTTAGTCTTTCCACTATTCTCTGTCCACTTTGGTCTTTCCACTTTAGTCTTTCCACTATAGTCTACACTTGATTCCGTCCACTACAGTCTTTCCACTATAGTCTTTCCACTACAGTCTTTCCACTTTAGTCTTTCCACTATTCTCTTTCCACTTTAGTCTTTCCACTTTAGTCTATCCACTATAGTCTCCACTGTATTCTGTCCACTACAGTCTTTCCACTTTAGTCTTTCGACTATTCTCTGTCCACTTTAGTCTTTCCACTATAGTCTCCACTTTATTCTGTCCACTACATTCTTTCCACTTTAGTCTTTCCACTTTAGTCTTTCCACTATTCTCTGTCCACTTTAGTATTTCCACTTTAGTCTTTCCACTATAGTCTCCACTTTATTCTGTCCACCACAGTCTCTCCACTATAGTCTTTCCACTATAGTCTGTCCACTTTAGTCTTTCCACTATTCTCTTTCCACTTTAGTCTTTCCACTTTAGTCTATCCACTATAGTCTCCACTTTATTCTGTCCACTACAGTCTTTCTACTTTAGTCTTTCGACTATTCTCTGTCCACTTTAGTCTTTCCACTATAGTCTCCACTTTATTCTGTCCACTACATTCTTTCCACTTTAGTCTTTCCACTTTAGTCTTTCCACTTTAGTCTGTCCACTTTAGTCTTTCCGCTATAGTCTGTCCACTTTAGTCTTTCCACTATAGTCTTTCCACTTTAGTCTGTCCACTAAGTCTTTCCACTTCAGTCTTTCCACTATAGTCTGTCCACTTTAGTCTTTCCACTTTAGTCTTTACACTATAGTCTCCACTTTATTCTGTCCACTACAGTCTTTCCACTTTAGTCTTTCCACTATTCTCTGTCCACTTTAGTCTTTCCACTATAGTCTCCACTTTATTCTGTCCACTACAGTCTTTCCACTGTAGTCTTTCCACTACAGTCTTTCCACTATAGTCTTTCCACTATAGTCTGTCCACTTTAGTCTTTCCACTATTCTCTGTCCACTTTAGTCTTTCCACTATAGTCTGTCCACTTTAGTCTTTCTGCTTTAGTCTTTCCACTATTCTCTGTCCACTTTAGTCTATCCACTATAGTCTCCACTTTATTCTGTCCACTACAGTCTTTCCACTTTAGTCTTTCGACTATTCTCTGTCCACTTTAGTCTTTCCACTATAGTCTCCACTTTATTCTGTCCACTACATTCTTTCCACTTTAGTCTTTCCACTTTAGTCTTTCCACTTTAGTCTGTCCACTTTAGTCTTTCCGCTATAGTCTGTCCACTTTAGTCTTTCCACTATAGTCTTTCCACTTTAGTCTGTCCACTAAGTCTTTCCACTTCAGTCTTTCCACTATAGTCTGTCCACTTTAGTCTTTCCACTATAGTCTCAACTTTATTCTGTCCACTACAGTCTCTCCACTATAGTCTTTCCACTATAGTCTGTCCACTTTAGTCTTTCCACTATAGTCTGTCCACTTTAGCTTTTCCACTATAGTCTCCACTTTATTCTGTCAACTACAGTCTTTCCACAATAGTCTTTCCACTATAGTCTGTCTACTTAAGTCTTTCCACTTTAGTTTTTCCACTTTAGTCTGTCCACTTTAGTCTTTCCACTATAGTCTATCCACTTTAGTCTTTCCACTATAGTCTCTCCACTTTAGCTTTTCCACTATAGTCTCCACTTTATTCTGTCAACTACAGTCTTTCCACAATAGTCTTTCCACTATAGTCTGTCCACTTTAGTCTTTCCACTTTAGTTTTTCCACTTTAGTCTGTCCACTTTAGTCTTTCCACTATAGTCTGTCCACTTTAGTCTTTCCACTCTAGTCTTTCCACTTTATTCTGTCCACTTCAGTTTGTACACTTTAGTCTGTCCACTGAGTCTTTCCACTTTAGTCTTTCCACTTTAGTCTTTCCACTATAGTCTGTCCACTTTAGTCTTTCCACTTTAGTCTTTCCACTTTATTCTGTCCACTTCAGTTTGTACACTTTAGTCTGTCCACTGAGTCTTTCCACTTTGGTCTTTCCACTATAGTCTCCACTTTATTCTGTCCACTACATTCTTTCCACTTTAGTCTTTCCGCTATTCTCTGTCCACTACAGTCTTTCCACTGTAGTCTTTCCACTATAGTCTGTCCACTTTATTCTTTCCACTATTCTCTGTCCACTTTAGTCTTTCCACTATAGCCTAGACTTTATTCTGTCCAATACAGTCTTTCCACTATAGACTTTCCACTATAGTCTGTCCACTTTAGTCTTTCCACTTTAGTTTTTCCACTTTAGTCTGTCCACTTCAGTCTTTCCACTATAGTCTGTCCACTTTAGTCTTTCCACTTTAGTCTTTCAACTATAGTCTCCACTTTATTCTGTCCACTACAGTCTTTCCACTATATTCTTTCCACTATAGTCTGTCCACTTTAGTCTTTCCACTATTCTCTGTCCACTTTAGTCTTTCCACTATAGTCTCCACTTTATTCTGTCCACTACAGTCTTTCCACTATAGTCTTTCCACTATAGTCTGTCCACTTTAGTCTTTCCACTTTAGTCTTTCCACTATTCTCTGTCAACTTTAGTATTTCCACTTTAGTCTTTCCACTACAGTTTTTCCAATATAGTCTTTCCACTATAGTCTGTCCACTTTAGTCTTTCCACTATTCTCTTTCCACTTTAGTCTTTCCACTATAGTCTCCACTTTATTCTGTCCACTACAGTCTTTCCACTATAGTCTTTCCACTATAGTCTTTCCACTTTAGTCTTTCCACTTTAGTCTATCCACTATAGTCTCCACTTTATTCTGTCCACTACAGTCTTTCCACTATAGTCTTTCCACTTTAGTCTTTCCACTATTCTCTGTCCACTTTAGTATTTCCACTTTAGTCTTTCCACTACAGTTTTTCCACTATAGTCTTTCCACTATAGTCTGTCCACTTTAGTCTTTCCACTATTCTCTTTCCACTTTAGTCTTTCCACTATAGTCTACACTTTATTCCGTCCACTACAGTCTTTCCACTATAGTCTTTCCACTACAGTCTTTCCACTTTAGTCTTTCCACTATTCTCTTTCCACTTTAGTCTTTCCACTTTAGTCTATCCACTATAGTCTCCACTTTATTCTGTCCACTACAGTCTTTCCACTTTAGTCTTTCGACTATTCTCTGTCCACTTTAGTCTTTCCACTATAGTCTCCACTTTCTTCTGTCCACTACATTCTTTCCACTTTAGTCTTTCCACTTTAGTCTTTCCACTTTAGTCTGTCCACTTTAGTCTTTCCGCTATAGTCTGTCCACTTTAGTCTTTCCACTATAGTCTTTCCACTTTAGTCTGTCCACTAAGTCTTTCCACTTCATTCTTTCCACTATAGTCTGTCCACTTTAGTCTTTCCACTTTAGTCTTTACACTATAGTCTCCACTTTATTCTGTCCACTACAGTCTTCCACTTTAGTCTTTCCACTATTCTCTGTCCACTTTAGTCTTTCCACTATAGTCTCCACTTTATTCTGTCCACTACAGTCTTTCCACTGTAGTCTGTCCACTACAGTCTTTCCACTATAGTCTTTCCACTATAGTCTGTCCACTTTAGTCTTTCCACTATTCTCTGTCCACTTTAGTCTTTCCACTATAGTCTGTCCACTTTAGTCTTTCTACTTTAGTCTTTCCACTATTCTCTGTCCACTTTAGTCTATCCACTATAGTCTCCACTTTATTCTGTCCACTACAGTCTTTCCACTTTAGTCTTTCGACTATTCTCTGTCCACTTTAGTCTTTCCACTATAGTCTCCACTTTATTCTGTCCACTACATTCTTTCCACTTTAGTCTTTCCACTTTAGTCTTTCCACTTTAGTCTGTCCACTTTAGTCTTTCCGCTATAGTCTGTCCACTTTAGTCTTTCCACTATAGTCTTTCCACTTTAGTCTGTCCACTAAGTCTTTCCACTTCAGTCTTTCCACTATAGTCTGTCCACTTTAGTCTTTCCACTATAGTCTCCACTTTATTCTGTCCACTACAGTCTCTCCACTATAGTCTTTCCACTATAGTCTGTCCACTTTAGTCTTTCCACTATAGTCTGTCCACTTTAGCTTTCCACTATAGTCTCCACTTTATTCTGTCAACTACAGTCTTTCCACAATAGTCTTTCCACTATAGTCTGTCCACTTTAGTCTTTCCACTTTAGTTTTTCCACTTTAGTCTGTCCACTTTAGTCTTTCCACTATAGTCTGTCCACTTTAGTCTTTCCACTTTAGTCTTTCCACTTTATTCTGTCCACTTCAGTTTGTACACTTTAGTCTGTCCACTGAGTCTTTCCACTTTAGTCTTTCCACTATAGTCTGTCCACTTTAGTCTGTCAACTTTAGTCTTTCCACTATAGTCTCCACTTTATTCTGTCCACTACATTCTTTCCACTTTAGTCTTTCCGCTATTCTCTGTCCACTTTAGTCTTTCCACTTTGATCTTTCCACTATAGTCTCCACTTTATTCTGTCCACTACAGTCTTTCCACTTTAGTCTTTCTACTATTCTTTGTCCACTTTAGTCTTTCCACTATAGTCTCCACTTTATTCTGTCCACTACAGTCTTTCCACTGTAGTCTTTCCACTATAGTCTGTCCACTTTATTCTTTCCACTATTCTCTGTCCACTTTAGTCTTTCCACTATAGTCTACACTTTATTCTGTCCAATACAGTCTTTCCACTATAGTCTTTCCACTATAGTCTGTCCACTTTAGTCTTTCCACTTTAGTTTTTCCACTTTAGTCTGTCCACTTCAGTCTTTCCACGATAGTCTGTCCACTTTAGTCTTTCCACTTTAGTCTTTCCACAATAGTCTCCACTTTATTCTGTCCACTACAGTCTTTCCACTATATTCTTTCCACGATAGTCTGTCCACTTTAGTCTTTCCACTATTCTCTGTCCACTTTAGTCTTTCCACTATAGTCTCCACTTTATTCTGTCCACTACAGTCTTTCCACTATAGTCTTTCCACTATAGTCTGTCCACTTTAGTCTTTCCACTTTAGTCTTTCCACTATTCTCTGTCCACTTTAGTATTTCCACTTTAGTCTTTCCACTACAGTTTTTCCACTATAGTCTTTCCACTATAGTCTGTCCACTTTAGTCTTTCCACTATTCTCTTTCCACTTTAGTCTTTCCACTATAGTCTCCTCTTTATTCTGTCCACTACAGTCTTTCCACTATAGTCTTTCCACTATAGTCTTTCCACTTTAGTCTTTCCACTTTAGACTATCTACTATAGTCTCCACTTTATTCTGTCCACTACAGTCTTTCCACTTTAGTCTTTCCACTATTCTCTGTCCACTTTGGTCTTTCCACTTTAGTCTTTCCACTATAGTCTACACTTTAATCCGTCCACTACAGTCTTTCCACTATAGTCTTTCCACTACAGTCTTTCCACTTTAGTCTTTCCACTATTCTCTTTCCACTTTAGTCTTTCCACTTTAGTCTATCCACTATAGTCTCCACTTTATTCTGTCCACTACAGTCTTTCCACTTTAGTCTTTCGACTATTCTCTGTCCACTTTAGTCTTTCCACTATAGTCTCCACTTTATTCTGTCCACTACATTCTTTCCACTTTAGTCTTTCCACTTTAGTCTTTCCACTTTAGTCTGTCCACTTTAATCTTTCCGCTATAGTCTGTCCACTTTAGTCTTTCCACTATAGTCTTTCCACTTTAGTCTGTCCACTAAGTCTTTCCACTTCAGTCTTTCCACTATAGTCTGTCCACTTTAGTCTTTCCACTTTAGTCTTTACACTATAGTCTCCACTTTATTCTGTCCACTACAGTCTTTCCACTTTCGTCTTTCCACTATTCTCTGTCCACTTTAGTCTTTCCACTATAGTCTCCACTTTATTCTGTCCACTACAGTCTTTCCACTGTAGTCTTTCCACTACAGTCTTTCCACTATAGTCTTTCCACTATAGTTTGTCCACTTTAGTCTTTTCACTATTCTCTGTCCACTTTAGTCTTTCCACTATAGTCTGTCCACTTTAGTCTTTCTACTTTAGTCTTTCCACTATTCTCTGTCCACTTTAGTCTTTCCACTATAGTCTCCACTTTATTCTGTCCACTACAGTCTCTCCACTATAGTCTTTCCACTATCGTCTGTCCACTTTAGTCTTTCCACTATAGTCTGTCCGCTTTAGCTTTTCCACTATAGTCTCCACTTTATTCTGTCAACTACAGTCTTTCCACAATAGTCTTTCCACTATATTCTGTCCACTTTAGTCTTTCCACTATTCTCTGTCCACTTTAGTCTTTCCACTATAGTCTCCACTTCATTCTGTCCACTAAAGTCTTTCCACTATAGTCTTTCCACTATAGTCTGTCCACTTTAGTCTTTCCACTTTATTCTGTCCACTACAGTCTTTCCACATTAGTCTTTCCACTATTCTCTGTCCACTTTAGTCTTTCCACTTTAGTCTTTCCACTATAGTCTCCACTTTATTCTGTCCACTACAGTCTCTCTACTATAGTCTTTCCACCATAGTCTGACCACTTTAGTCTTTCCACTATTCTCTGTCCACTTTATTCTTTCCACTGTACTCTCCACTTTATTCTGTCCACTAGAGTCTTTCCACTACAGTCTTTCCACTATAGTCTTTCCACTATAGTTTGTCCACTTTAGTCTTTCCACTATAGTCTCCACTTTATTCTGTCCACTACAGTCTTTCCACTATAGTCTTTCCACTATAGTCTGTCCACTTTAGTCTTTCCACTTTAGTTTTTCCACTTTAGTCTGTCCACTTTAGTCTTTCCACTTTAGTCTTTCCACATTATTCTGTCCACTTCAGTGTGTGCACTTTAGTCTGTCCACTGAGTCTTCCAACTTCAGTCTTTCCACTATAGTCTGTCCACTTTAGTCTTTCCACTTTAGTCTTTCCATTTTAGTCTGTCCACTTTAGTCTTTCCACTATAGTCTGTCCACTTTAGTCTTTCCACTATTCTCTGTCCACTTTAGTCTTTCCACTATAGTCTCCACTTCATTCTGTCCACTACAGTCTTTCGACTAAAGTGGACAGACTATAGTGGAAAGATTATAGTGGAAAGACTACTTTAGTCTTTCCACTTTATTCTGTCCACTACATTCTTTCCACTTTAGTCTTTCCACTATTCTCTGTCCACTTTAGTCTTTCCACTTTAATCTTTCCACTATAGTCTCCACTTTATTCTGTCCACTACAGTCTTTCCACTATAATCTTTCCACTATAGTCTGTCCACTTTAGTCTTTCCACTATTCTCTGTCCACTTTAGTCTTTCCACTATAGTCTCCACTTTATTATGTCCACTACAGTCTTTCCACTATAGTCTTTCCACTATAGTCTGTCCACTTTAGTCTTTCCACTATAGTCTCCACTTTATTCTGTCCACTACAGTCCTTCCACTATAGTCTTTCCACTATAATCTGTCCACTTTAGTCTTTCCACTTTAGTTTTTCCACTTTAGTCTGTAATATTTAGTCTTTCCACTATAGTCTGTCCACTTTAGTCTTTCCACTTTAGTCTTTCCACTTTATTCTGTCCACTTCAGTGTGTACACTTTAGTCTGTCCACTGAGTCTTTCAACTTCAGTCTTTCGACTATAGTCTCCACTTTATTCTGTCCACTACATTCTTTCCACTTTAGTCTTTCCACTATTCTCTGTCCACTTTAGTCTTTCCACTATAGTCTCCACTTTATTCTGTCCACTACAGTTTTTCCACTATAGTCTTTCCACTATAGTCTGTCTACTTTAGTCTTTCCACTATTCTCTTTCCACTTTAGTCTTTCCACTATAGTCTCCACTTTATTCTGTCCACTACAGTCTTTCCACTATAGTCTTTCCACTATAGTCTTTCCACTTTAGTCTTTCCACTTTAGTCTATCCACTATAGTCTCCACTTTATTCTGTCCACTACAGTCTTTCCACTTTAGTCTTTCCACTATTCTCTGTCCACTTTAGTCTTTCCACTTTAGTCTTTCCACTATAGTCTACACTTTATTCCGTCCACTACAGTCTTTCCACTTTAGTCTTTCCACTTTAGTCTACCACTATAGTCTCAACTTTATTCTGTCCACTGCAGTCTTTCCACTTTAGTCTTTCGACTATTCTCTGTCCACTTTAGTCTTTCCACTATAGTCTCCACTTTATTCTGTCCACTACATTCTTTCCACTTTAGTCTTTCCACTTTAGTCTGTCCACTAAGTCTTTCCAATTCAGTCTTTCCACTATAGTCTGTCCACTTTAGTCTTTCCACTTTAGTCTTTACACTATAGTCTCCACTTTATTCTGTCCACTACAGTCTTTCCACTTTAGTCTTTCCACTATTATCTATCCACTTTAGTCTTTCCACTATAGTCTCCACTTTATTCTGTCCACTACAGTCTTTCCACTGTAGTCTTTCCACTACAGTCTTTCATCTATAGTCTTTCCACTATAGTCTGTCCACTTTAGTCTTTCCACTATTCTCTGTCCACTTTAATCTTTCCAATATAGTCTGTCCACTTTAGTCTTTCTACTTTAGTCTTTCCACTATTCTCTGTCCACTTTAGTCTTTCCACTATAGTCTCCACTTTATTCTGTCCACTACAGTCTCTCCACTATAGTCTTTCCACTATAGTCTGTCCACTTTAGTCTTTCCACTATTCTCTGTCCACTTTATTCTTTCCACTATACTCTCCACTTTATTCTGTCCACTACAGTCTTTCCACTACAGTCTTTCAACTATAGTCTTTCCACTATAGTCTGTCCACTTTAGCTTTTCCACTATAGTCTCCACTTTATTCTGTCAACTACAGTCTTTCCACAATAGTCTTTCCACTATAGTCTGTCCACTTTAGTCTTTCCACTTTAGTTTTTCAACTTTAGTCTTTCCACTTTAGTCTTTCCACTATAGTCTGTCCACTTTAGCCTTTCCACTTTAGTCTTTCCACTTTATTCTGTCCACTTCAGTGTGTACACTTTAGTCTGTCCACTGAGTCTTTCCACTTCAGTCTTTCCACTATAGTCTGTCCACTTTAGTCTGTCAACTTTAGTCTTTCAACTATTCTGTCCACTACATTCTTTCCACTTTAGTCTTTCCGCTATTCTCTGTCCACTTTAGTCTTTCCACTTTGATCTTTCCACTATAGTCTCCACTTTATTCTGTCCACTACAGTCTTTCCACTTTAGTCTTTCCACTATTCTCTGTCCACTTTAGTCTTTCCACTACAGTCTCCACTTTATTCCGTCCACTACAGTCTTTCCACTATAGTCTGTCCACTTTAGTCTTTCCACTTTAGTTTTTCAACTTTAGTCTGTCCACTTTAGTATTTTCACTATAGTCTGTCCACTTTAGCCTTTCCACTTTAGTCTTTCCACTTTATTCTGTCCACTTCAGTGTGTACACTTTAGTCTGTCCACTGAGTCTTTCCACTTCAGTCTTTCCACTATAGTCTGTCCACTTTAGTCTGTCAACTTTAGTCTTTCAACTATTCTGTCCACTACATTCTTTCCACTTTAGTCTTTCCGCTATTCTCTGTCCACTTTAGTCTTTCCACTTTGATCTTTCCACTATAGTCTCCACTTCATTCTGTCCACTACAGTCTTTCCACTATAGTCTTTCCACTATAGTCTGTCTACTTTAGTCTTTCCACTTTATTCTGTCCACTACATTCTTTCCACTTTAGTCTTTCCACTATTTTCTGTCCACTTTAGTCTTTCCACTTTAATCTTTCCACTATAGTCTCCACTTTATTTTGTCCACTACAGTCTTTCCACTATAATCTTTCCACTATAGTCTGTCCACTTTAGTCTTTCCACTATTCTCTGTCCACTTTAGTCTTTCCACTTTAATCTTTCCACTATAGTCTCCACTTTATTCTGTCCACTACAGTCTTTCCACTATAATCTGTCCACTACAGTCTTTCCACTTTAGTCTTTCCACTATTCTCTGTCCACTTTAGTCTTTCCACTTTAGTCTTTCCACTATAGTCTACACTTTATTCCGTCCACTACAGTCTTTCCACTATAGTCTTTCCACTACAGTCTTTCCACTTTAGTCTTTCCACTTTAGTCTACCACTATAGTCTCCACTTTATTCTGTCCACTGCAGTCTTTCCACTTTAGTCTTTCGGCTATTCTCTGTCCACTTTAGTCTTTCCACTATAGTCTCCACTTTATTCTGTCCACTACATTCTTTCCACTTTAGTCTTTCCACTTTAGTCTGTCCATTTTAGTCTTTCCGCTATAGTCTGTCCACTTTAGTCTTTCCACTTTAGTTGTTCCACTTTAGTCTGTCCACTACAGTCTTTCCACTGTAGTCTTTCCACTACAGTCTTTCCACTATAGTCTTTCCACTATAGTCTGTCCACTTTAGTCTTTCCACTATTCTCTGTCCACTTTAGTCTTTCCACTATAGTCTGTCCACTTTAGTCTTTCCACTTTAGTCTTTACTATAGTCTCCACTTTATTCTGTCCACTACAGTCTTTCCACTTTAGTCTTTCCACTATTATCTGTCCACTTTAGTCTTTCCACTATAGTCTCCACTTTATTCTGTCCACTACAGTCTTTCCACTGTAGTCTTTCCACTACAGTCTTTCCACTATAGTCTTTCCACTATAGTCTGTCCACTTTAGTCTTTCCACTATTCTCTGTCCACTTTAGTCTTTCCACTAAAGTCTGTCCACTTTAGTCTTTCTACTTTAGTCTTTCCACTATTCTCTGTCCACTTTAGTCTTTCCACTATAGTCTCCACTTTATTCTGTCCAAGACATTCTCTCCACTATAGTCTTTCCACTATAGTCTGTCCAATTTAGTCTTTCCACTATTCTCTGTCCACTTTATTCTTTCCACTATACTCTCCACGTTATTCTGTCCACTACAGTCTTTCCACTACAGTCTTTCAACTATAGTCTTTCCACTATAGTCTGTCCACTTTAGCTTTTCCACTATAGTCTCCACTTTATTCTGTCAACTACAGTCTTTCCACAATAGTCTTTCCACTATAGTCTGTCCACTTTAGTCTTTCCACTTTAGTTTTTCAACTTTAGTCTGTCCACTTTAGTCTTTCCACTATAGTCTGTCCACTTTAGCCTTTCCACTTTAGTCTTTCCACTTTATTCTGTCCACTTCAGTGTGTACACTTTAGTCTGTCCACTGAGTCTTTCCACTTCAGTCTTTCCACTATTGTCTGTCCACTTTAGTCTGTCAACTTTAGTCTTTCAACTATTCTGTCCACTACATTCTTTCCACTTTAGTCTTTCCGCTATTCTCTTTCCACTTTAGTCTTTCCACTTTGATCTTTCCACTATAGTCTCCACTTTATTCTGTCCACTACAGTCTTTCCACTTTAGTCTTTCCACTATTCTCTGTCCACTTTAGTCTTTCCACTATAGTCTCCACTTTATTCCGTCCACTACAGTCTTTCCACTATAGTCTTTCCACTATAGTCTGTCCACTTTAGTCTTTCCACTTTTCTCTGTCCACTTTAGTCTTTCCACTATAGTCTCCACTTTATTCTGTCCACTACATTCTTTCCACTTTAGTCTTTCCACTATAGTCTTTCCACTTCAGTCTGTCCACTTTAGTCTTTCCACTATAGTCTGTCCACTTTAGTCTTTCCAGTATAGTCTTTCCACTTTAGTCTGTCCACTTAGTCTTTCCACTTCAGTCTTTCCACTATAGTCTGTCCACTTTAGTCTTTCCACTTTAATCTTCACACTATAAACTCCACTTTATTCTGTCCACTACAGACTTTCCATTTTAGTCTTTCCACTATTCTCTGTCCACTTTAGTCTTTCCACTATAGTCTCCACTTTATTCTGTCCACTACAGTCTTTCCACTTCAGTCTTTCCACTATCGTCTGTCCACTTTAGTCTTTCCACTTTAGTCTTTCCACTATAGTCTCCACTTTATTCTGTCCACTACAGTCTTTCCACTATAGTCTTTCCACTATAGTCTGTCAACTTTAGTCTTTCCACTATTCTCTGTCCAGTTTATTCTTTCCACTATACTCTCCACTTTATTCTGTCCACTACAGTCTTTCCACTATAGTCTGTCCACTTTAGTCTTTCCACTTTAGTCTTTCCATTTTAGTCTGTCCACTTTAGTCTTTCCACTATAGTCTGTCCACTTTAGTCTTTCCACTATTCTCTGTCCACTTTAGTCTTTCCACTATAGTCTCCACTTCATTCTGTCCACTACAGTCTTTCCACTATAGTCTTTCCACTATAGTCTGTCCACTTTAGTCTTTCCACTTTATTCTGTCCACTACAGTCTTTCCACTTTAGTCTTTCCACTATTCTCTGTCCACTTTAGTCTTTCCACTTTAGTCTTTCCACTATAGTCTCCACTTTATTCTGTCCACTACAGTCTCTCCACTATAGTCTTTCCACCATAGTCTGACCACTTTAGTCTTTCCACTATTCTCTGCCCACTTTATTCTTTCCACTGTACTCTCCACTTTATTCTGTCCACTACAGTCTTTCCACTACAGTCTTTCCACTATAGTCTTTCCACTATAGTCTCCACTTTATTCTGTCCACTACAGTCTTTCCACTATAGTCTTTCCACTATAGTCTGTCCACTTTAGTCTTTCCACTATTCTCTGTCCAGTTTATTCTTTCCACTGTACTCTCCACTTTATTCTGTCCACTACAGTCTTTCCACTATAGTCTGTCCACTTTAGTCTTTCCACTTTAGTCTTTCCATTTTAGTCTGTCCACTTTAGTCTTTCCACTATAGTCTGTCCACTTTAGTCTTTCCACTATTCTCTGTCCACTTTAGTCTTTCCACTATAGTCTCCACTTCATTCTGTCCACTACAGTCTTTCCACTATAGTCTTTCAACTATAGTCTGTCCACTTTAGTCTATCCACTTTATTCTGTCCACTACAGTCTTTCCACTTTAGTCTTTCCACTATTCTCTGCCCACTTTAGTCTTTCCACTTTAGTCTTTCCACTATAGTCTCCACTTTATTCTGTCCACTACAGTCTCTCCACTATAGTCTTTCCACCATAGTCTGACCACTTTAGTCTTTCCACTATTCTCTGTCCACTTTATTCTTTCCACTGTACTCTCCACTTTATTCTGTCCACTACAGTCTTTCCACTATAGTCTTTCCACTATAGTCTGTCCACTTTAGTCTTTCCACTATAGTCTCCACTTTATTCTGTCCACTACAGTCTTTAGTTTAGTTTTACTTACCACTTTAGTTTTTCGACTTTAGTCTGTCCACTTTAGTCTTTCCACTTTAGTCTTTCCACTGAGTCTTCCAACTTCAGTCTTTCCACTATAGTCTGTCCACTTTAGTCTTTCCACTTTAGTCTTTCCATTTTAGTCTGTCCACTTTAGTCTTTCCACTATAGTCTGTCCACTTTAGTCTTATCACTATTCTCTGTCCACTTTAGTCTTTCCACTATAGTCTCCACTTCATTCTGTCCACTACAGTCTTTCCACTTTAGTCTTTCCACTATTCTCTGTCCACTTTAGTCTTTCCACTACAGTCTCCACTTTATTCCGTCCACTACAGTCTTTCCACTATAGTCTGTCCACTTTAGTCTTTCCACTTTAGTTTTTCAACTTTAGTCTGTCCACTTTAGTATTTCCACTATAGTCTGTCCACTTTAGCCTTTCCGATTTAGTCTTTCCACTTTATTCTGTCCACTTCAGTGTGTACACTTTAGTCTGTCCACTGAGTCTTTCCACTTCAGTCTTTCCACTATAGTCTGTCCACTTTAGTCTGTCAACTTTAGTCTTTCAACTATTCTGTCCACTACATTCTTTCCACTTTAGTCTTTCCGCTATTCTCTGTCCACTTTAGTCTTTCCACTTTGATCTTTCCACTATAGTCTCCACTTCATTCTGTCCACTACAGTCTTTCCACTATAGTCTTTCCACTATAGTCTGTCTACTTTAGTCTTTCCACTTTATTCTGTCCACTACATTCTTTCCACTTTAGTCTTTCCACTATTTTCTGTCCACTTTAGTCTTTCCACTTTAATCTTTCCACTATAGTCTCCACTTTATTCTGTCCACTACAGTCTTTCCACTATAATCTTTCCACTATAGTCTGTCCACTTTAGTCTTTCCACTATTCTCTGTCCACTTTAGTCTTTCCACTTTAGTCTTTCCACTATAGTCTACACTTTATTCCGTCCACTACAGTCTTTCCACTATAGTCTTTCCACTACAGTCTTTCCACTTTAGTCTTTCCACTTTAGTCTACCACTATAGTCTCCACTTTATTCTGTCCACTGCAGTCTTTCCACTTTAGTCTTTCGGCTATTCTCTGTCCACTTTAGTCTTTCCACTATAGTCTCCACTTTATTCTGTCCACTACATTCTTTCCACTTTAGTCTTTCCACTTTAGTCTGTCCATTTTAGTCTTTCCGCTATAGTCTGTCCACTTTAGTCTTTCCACTTTAGTTTTTCCACTTTAGTCTGTCCACTACAGTCTTTCCACTGTAGTCTTTCCACTACAGTCTTTCCACTATAGTCTTTCCACTATAGTCTGTCCACTTTAGTCTTTCCACTATTCTCTGTCCACTTTAGTCTTTCCACTATAGTCTGTCCACTTTAGTCTTTCCACTTTAGTCTTTACACTATAGTCTCCACTTTATTCTGTCCACTACAGTCTTTCCACTTTAGTCTTTCCACTATTATCTGTCCACTTTAGTCTTTCCACTATAGTCTCCACTTTATTCTGTCCACTACAGTCTTTCCACTGTAGTCTTTCCACTACAGTCTTTCCACTATAGTCTTTCCACTATAGTCTGTCCACTTTAGTCTTTCCACTATTCTCTGTCCACTTTAGTCTTTCCACTATAGTCTGTCCACTTTAGTCTTTCTTCTTTAGTCTTTCCACTATTCTCTGTCCACTTTAGTCTTTTCACTATAGTCTCCACTTTATTCTGTCCAAGACAGTCTCTCCACTATAGTCTTTTCACTATAGTCTGTCCAATTTAGTCTTTCCACTATTCTCTGTCCACTTTATTCTTTCCACTATACTCTCCACTTTATTCTGTCCACTACAGTCTTTCCACTACAGTCTTTCAACTATAGTCTTTCCACTATAGTCTGTCCACTTTAGCTTTTCCACTATAGTCTCCACTTTATTCTGTCAACTACAGTCTTTCCACAATAGTCTTTCCACTATAGTCTGTCCACTTTAGTCTTTCCACTTTAGTTTTTCAACTTTAGTCTGTCCACTTTAGTCTTTCCACTATAGTCTGTCCACTTTAGCCTTTCCACTTTAGTCTTTCCACTTTATTCTGTCCACTTCAGTGTGTACACTTTAGTCTGTCCACTGAGTCTTTCCACTTCAGTCTTTCCACTATAGTCTGTCCACTTTAGTCTGTCAACTTTAGTCTTTCAACTATTCTGTCCACTACATTCTTTCCACTTTAGTCTTTCCGCTATTCTCTTTCCACTTTAGTCTTTCCACTTTGATCTTTCCACTATAGTCTCCACTTTAATCTGTCCACTACAGTCTTTCCACTTTAGTCTTTCCACTATTCTCTGTCCACTTTAGTCTTTCCACTATAGTCTCCACTTTATTCCGTCCACTACAGTCTTTCCACTATAGTCTTTCCACTATAGTCTGTCCACTTTAATCTTTCCACTTTTCTCTGTCCACTTTAGTCTTTCCACTATAGTCTCCACTTTATTCTGTCCACTACATTCTTTCCACTTTAGTCTTTCCACTATAGTCTTTCCACTTCAGTCTGTCCACTTTAGTCTTTCCACTATAGTCTGTCCACTTTAGTCTTTCCACTATAGTCTTTCCACTTTAGTCTGTCCACTTAGTCTTTCCACTTCAGTCTTTCCACTATAGTCTGTCCACTTTAGTCTTTCCACTTTAATCTTCACACTATAAACTCCACTTTATTCTGTCCACTACAGACTTTCCATTTTAGTCTTTCCACTATTCTCTGTCCACTTTAGTCTTTCCACTATAGTCTCCACTTTATTCTGTCCACTACAGTCTTTCCACTTCAGTCTTTCCACTATAGTCTGTCCACTTTAGTCTTTCCACTTTAGTCTTTCCACTATAGTCTCCACTTTATTCTGTCCACTACAGTCTTTCCACTATAGTCTTTCCACTATAGTCTGTCCACTTTAGTCTTTCCACTATTCTCTGTCCAGTTTATTCTTTCCACTATACTCTCCACTTTATTCTGTCCACTACAGTCTTTCCACTATAGTCTGTCCACTTTAGTCTTTCCACTTTAGTCTTTCCATTTTAGTCTGTCCACTTTAGTCTTTCCACTATAGTCTGTCCACTTTAGTCTTTCCACTATTCTCTGTCCACTTTAGTCTTTCCACTATAGTCTCCACTTCATTCTGTCCACTACAGTCTTTCCACTATAGTCTTTCCACTATAGTCTGTCCACTTTAGTCTTTCCACTTTATTCTGTCCACTACAGTCTTTCCACTTTAGTCTTTCCACTATTCTCTGTCCACTTTAGTCTTTCCACTTTAGTCTTTCCACTATAGTCTCCACTTTATTCTGTCCACTACAGTCTCTCCACTATAGTCTTTCCACCATAGTCTGACCACTTTAGTCTTTCCACTATTCTCTGTCCACTTTATTCTTTCCACTGTACTCTCCACTTTATTCTGTCCACTACAGTCTTTCCACTACAGTCTTTCCACTATAGTCTTTCCACTATAGTCTGTCCACTTTAGTCTTTCCACTTTAGTTTTTCCACTTTAGTCTGTCCACTTCAGTCTTTCCACTATAGTCTGTCCACTTTAGTCTTTCCACTTTAGTCTTTCCACTATAGTCTCCACTTTATTCTGTCCACTACAGTCTTTCCACTATAGTCTTTCCACTATAGTCTGTCCACTTTAGTCTTTCCAGTATTCTCTGTCCAGTTTATTCTTTCCACTGTACTCTCCACTTTATTCTGTCCACTACAGTCTTTCCACTATAGTCTGTCCACTTTAGTCTTTCCACTTTAGTCTTTCCATTTTAGTCTGTCCACTTTAGTCTTTCCACTATAGTCTGTCCACTTTAGTCTTTCCACTATTCTCTGTCCACTTTAGTCTTTCCACTATAGTCTCCACTTCATTCTGTCCACTACAGTCTTTCCACTATAGTCTTTCCACTATAGTCTGTCCACTTTAGTCTTTCCACTTTATTCTGTCCACTACAGTCTTTCCACTTTAGTCTTTCCAATATTCTCTGCCCACTTTAATCTTTCCACTTTAGTCTTTCCACTATAGTCTCCACTTTATTCTGTCCACTACAGTCTCTCCACTATAGTCTTTCCACCATAGTCTGACCACTTTAGTCTTTCCACTATTCTCTGTCCACTTTATTCTTTCCACTGTACTCTCCACTTTATTCTGTCCACTACAGTCTTTCCACTACAGTCTTTCCACTATAGTCTTTCCACTATAGTCTGTCCACTTTAGTCTTTCCACTATAGTCTCCACTTTATTCTGTCCACTACAGTCTTTAGTTTAGTTTTACTTACCACTTTAGTTTTTCGACTTTAGTCTGTCCACTTTAGTCTTTCCACTTTAGTCTTTCCACTGAGTCTTCCAACTTCAGTCTTTCCACTATAGTCTGTCCACTTTAGTCTTTCCACTTTAGTCTTTCCATTTTAGTCTGTCCACTTTAGTCTTTCCACTATAGTCTGTCCACTTTAGTCTTATCACTATTCTCTGTCCACTTTAGTCTTTCCACTATAGTCTCCACTTCATTCTGTCCACTACAGTCTTTCCACTATAGTCTTTCCACTATAGACTGTCCACTTTAGTCTTTCCACTTTATTCTGTTCACTACATTCTTTCCACTTTAGTCTTTCCACTATTCTCTGTCCACTTTAGTCTTTCCACTTTAATCTTTCCACTATAGTCTCCACTTTATTCTGTCCACTACAGTCTTTCCACTATAATCCTTCCACTATAGTCTTTCCACTTTAGTCTTTCCACTATTCTCTGTCCACTTTAGTCTTTCCACTATAGTCTCCACTTTATTATGTCCACTACAGTCTTTCCACTATAGTCTGTCCACTTTAGTCTTTCCACTATAGTCTCCACTTTATTCTGTCCACTACAGTCCTTCCACTATAGTCTTTCCACTATAATCTGTCCACTTTAGTCTTTCCACTTTAGTTTTTCCACTTTAGTCTGTCCTTTTTAGTCTTTCCACTATAGTCTGTCCACTTTAGTCTTTCCACTTTAGTCTTTCCACTTTATTCTGTCCACTTCAGTGTGTACACTTTAGTCTGTCCACTGAGTCTTTCCACTTCAGTCTTTCCACTATAGTCTCCACTTTATTCTGTCCACTACATTCTTTCCACTTTAGTCTTTCCACTATTCTCTGTCCACTTTAGTCTTTCCACTATAGTCTCCACTTTATTCTGTCCACTACAGTTTTTCCACTATATTCTTTCCACTATAGTCTGTCCACTTTAGTCTTTCCACTATTCTCTTTCCACTTTAGTCTTTCCACTATAGTCTCCACTTTATTCTGTCCACTACAGTCTTTCCACTATAGTCTTTCCACTATAGTCTTTCCACTTAGTCTTTCCACTTTAGTCTATCCACTATAGTCTCCACTTTATTCTGTCCACTACAGTCTTTCCACTTTAGTCTATCCACTATAGTCTCCACTTTATTCTGTCCACTACAGTCTTTCCACTTTAATCTTTCCACTATTCTCTGTCCACTTTAGTCTTTCCACTTTAGTCATTCCACTATAGTCTACACTTTATTCCGTCCACTACAGTCTTTCCACTATAGTCTTTCCACTACAGTCTTTCCACTTTAGTCTTTCCACTTTAGTCTACCACTATAGTCTCCACTTTATTCTGTCCACTACAGTCTTTCCACTTTAGTCTTTCGACTATTCTCTGTCCACTTTAGTCTTTCCACTATAGTCTCCACTTTATTCTGTCCACTACATTCTTTCCACTTTAGTCTTTACACTTTAGTCTTTCCACTTTAGTCTGTCCACTTTAGTCTTTCCGCTATAGTCTGTCCACTTTAGTCTTTCCACTATAGTTTTTCCACTTTAGTCTGTCCACTAAGTCTTTCCACTTCAGTCTTTCCACTATAGTCTGTCCACTTTAGTCTTTCCACTTTAGTCTTTACACTATAGTCTCCACTTTATTCTGTCCACTACATTCTTTCCACTTTAGTCTTTCCACTATTCTCTGTCCACTTTAGTCTTTCCACTATAGTCTCCACTTTATTCTGTCCACTACAGTTTTTCCACTATATTCTTTCCACTATAGTCTGTCCACTTTAGTCTTTCCACTATTCTCTTTCCACTTTAGTCTTTCCACTATAGTCTCCACTTTATTCTGTCCACTACAGTCTTTCCACTATAGTCTTTCCACTATAGTCTTTCCACTTAGTCTTTCCACTTTAGTCTATCCACTATAGTCTCCACTTTATTCTGTCCACTACAGTCTTTCCACTTTAGTCTATCCACTATAGTCTCCACTTTATTCTGTCCACTACAGTCTTTCCACTTTAATCTTTCCACTATTCTCTGTCCACTTTAGTCTTTCCACTTTAGTCATTCCACTATAGTCTACACTTTATTCCGTCCACTACAGTCTTTCCACTATAGTCTTTCCACTACAGTCTTTCCACTTTAGTCTTTCCACTTTAGTCTACCACTATAGTCTCCACTTTATTCTGTCCACTACAGTCTTTCCACTGTAGTCTTTCCACTACAGTCTTTCCACTATAGTCTTTCCACTATAGTCTGTCCACTTTAGTCTTTCCACTATTCTCTGTCCACTTTAGTCTTTCCACTATAGTCTGTCCACTTTAGTCTTTCTACTTTAGTCTTTCCACTATTCTCTGTCCACTTTAGTCTTTCCACTATAGTCTCCACTTTATTCTGTCCACTACATTCTTTCCACTTTAGTCTTTCCACTTTAGTCTTTCCACTTTAGTCTGTCCACTTTAGTCTTTCCGTTATAGTCTGTCCACTTTAGTCTTTCCACTATAGTTTTTCCACTTTAGTCTGTCCACTAAGTCTTTCCACTTCAGTCTTTCCACTATAGTCTGTCCACTTTAGTCTTTCCACTTTAGTCTTTACACTATAGTCTCCACTTTATTCTGTCCACTACAGTCTTTCCACTTTAGTCTTTCCACTATTCTCTGTCCACTTTAGTCTTTCCACTATAGTCTCCACTTTATTCTGTCCACTACAGTCTTTCCACTGTAGTCTTTCCACTACAGTCTTTCCACTATAGTCTTTCCACTATAGTCTGTCCACTTTAGTCTTTCCACTATTCTCTGTCCACTTTAGTCTTTCCACTTTATTCTGTCCACTACAGTCTTTCCACTTTAGTCTTTCCACTATTCTCTGTCCACTTTAGTCTTTCCGCTTTAGTCTTTCCACTATAGTCTCCACTTTATTCTGTCCACTACACTCTCTCCACTATAGTCTTTCCACCATAGTCTGACCACTTTAGTCTTTCCACTATTCTCTGTCCACTTTATTCTTTCCACTGTACTCTCCACTTTATTCTGTCCACTACAGTCTTTCCACTACAGTCTTTCCACTATAGTCTTTCAACTATAGTCTGTCCACTTTAGTCTTTCCACTATAGTCTCCACTTTATTCTGTCCACTACAGTCTTTAGTTTAGTTTTACTTACCACTTTAGATTTTCCACTTTAGTCTGTCCACTTTAGTCTTTCCACTTTAGTCTTTCCACATTATTCTGTCCACTTCAGTGTGTGCACTTTAGTCTGTCCACTTTAGTCTTTCCACTTTAGTCTTTCCATTTTAGTCTGTCCACTTTAGTCTTTCCACTATAGTCTGTCCACTTTAGTCTTTCCACTATTCTCTGTCCACTTTAGTCTTTCCACTATAGTCTCCACTTCATTCTGTCCACTTTAGTCTTTCCACTTTAATCTTTCCACTATAGTCTCCACTTTATTCTGTCCACTACAGTCTTTCCACTATAATCTTTCCACTATAGTCTATCCACTTTAGTCTTTCCACTATTCTCTGTCCACTTTAGTCTTTCCACTATAGTCTCCACTTTATTATGTCCACTACAGTCTTTCCACTATAGTCTTTCCACTATAGTCTGTCCACTTTAGTCTTTCCACTATAGTCTCCACTTTATTCTGTCCACTACAGTCCTTCCACTATAATCTTTCCACTATAATCTGTCCACTTTAGTCTTTCCACTTTAGTTTTTCCACTTTAGTCTGTCCTTTTTAGTCTTTCCACTATAGTCTGGCCACTTTAGTCTTTCCACTTTAGTCTTTCCACTTTATTCTGTCCTTTTCAGTGTGTACACTTTAGTCTGTCCACTGAGTCTTTCAACTTCAGTCTTTCCACTATAGTCTCCACTTTATTCTGTCCACTACATTCTTTCCACTTTAGTCTTTCCACTATTCTCTGTCCACTTTAGTCTTTCCACTATAGTCTCCACTTTATTCTGTCCACTACAGTTTTTCCACTATAGTCTTTCCACTATAGTCTGTCCACTTTAGTCTTTCCACTATTCTCTTTCCACTTTAGTCTTTCCACTTTAGTCTATCCACTATAGTCTCCACTTTATTCTGTCCACTACAGTCTTTCCACTTTAGTCTTTCCACTATTCTCTGTCCACTTTAGTCTTTCCACTTTAGTCTTTCCACTATAGTCTACACTTTATTCCGTCCACTACAGTCTTTCCACTATAGTCTTTCCACTACAGTCTTTCCACTTTAGTCTTTCCACTTTAGTCTACCACTATAGTCTCCACTTTATTCTGTCCACTACAGTCTTTCCACTTTAGTCTTTCGACTATTCTCTGTCCACTTTAGTCTTTCCACTATAGTCTCCACTTTATTCTGTCCACTACATTCTTTCCACTTTAGTCTTTCCACTTTAGTCTTTCCACTTTAGTCTGTCTACTTTAGTCTTTCCACTATAGTCTCCACTTTATTCTGTCCACTACATTCTTTCCACTTTAGTCTTTCCACTATAGTCTTTCCACTTCAGTCTGTCCACTTTAGTCTTTCCACTATAGTCTGTCCACTTTAGTCTTTCGACTATTCTCTGTCCACTTTAGTCTTTCCACTATAGTCTCCACTTTATCCTGTCCACTACATTCTTTCCACTTTAGTCTTTCCACTTTAGTCTTTCCACTTTAGTCTGTCCACTTTAGTCTTTCCACTATAGTCTCCACTTTATTCCGTCCACTACAGTCTTTCCGCTATAGTCTTTCCACTATAGTCTGTCCACTTTAGTCCTTCCACTTTTCTCTGTCCACTTTAGTCTTTCCACTATAGTCTCCACTTTATTCTGTCCACTACATTCTTTCCACTTTAGTCTTTCCACTATAGTCTTTCCACTTCAGTCTGTCCACTTTAGTCTTTCCACTATAGTCTGTCCACTTTAGTCTTTCCACTATAGTCTTTCCACTTTAGTCTGTCCACTTAGTCTTTCCACTTCAGTCTTTCCACTATAGTCTGTCCACTTTAGTCTTTCCACTTTAATCTTCACACTATAAACTCCACTTTATTCTGTCCACTACAGACTTTCCATTTTAGTCTTTCCACTATTCTCTGTCCACTTTAGTCTTTCCACTATAGTCTCCACTTTATTCTGTCCACTACAGTCTTTCCACTTCAGTCTTTCCACTATAGTCTGTCCACTTTAGTCTTTCCACTTTAGTCTTTCCACTATAGTCTCCACTTTATTCTGTCCACTACATTATTTCCACTTTAGTCTTTCCACTTTAGTCTGTCCACTTTAGTCTTTCCGCTATAGTCTCCACTTTATTCTGTCCACTACATTCTTTCCACTTTAGTCTTTCCACTTTAGTCTACCACTATAGTCTCCACTTTATTCTGTCCACTACAGTCTTTCCACTTTAGTCTTTCGACTATTCTCTGTCCACTTTAGTCTTTCCACTATAGTCTCCACTTTATTCTGTCCACTACATTCTTTCCACTTTAGTCTTTCCACTTTAGTCTTTCCACTTTAGTCTGTCCACTTTAGTCTTTCCACTATAGTCTCCACTTTATTCCGTCCACTACAGTCTTTCCACTATAGTCTTTCCACTATAGTCTGTCCACTTTAGTCTTTCCACTTTTCTCTGTCCACTTTAGTCTTTCCACTATAGTCTCCACTTTATTCTGTCCACTACATTCTTTCCACTTTAGTCTTTCCACTATAGTCTTTCCACTTCAGTCTGTCCACTTTAGTCTTTCCACTATAGTCTGTCCACTTTAGTCTTTCCACTATAGTCTTTCCACTTTAGTCTGTCCACTTAGTCTTTCCACTTCAGTCTTTCCACTATAGTCTGTCCACTTTAGTCTTTCCACTTTAATCTTCACACTATAAACTCCACTTTATTCTGTCCACTACAGACTTTCCATTTTAGTCTTTCCACTATTCTCTGTCCACTTTAGTCTTTCCACTATAGTCTCCACTTTATTCTGTCCACTACAGTCTTTCCACTTCAGTCTTTCCACTATAGTCTGTCCACTTTAGTCTTTCCACTTTAGTCTTTCCACTATAGTCTCCACTTTATTCTGTCCACTACAGTCTTTCCACTATAGTCTTTCCACTATAGTCTGTCCACTTTAGTCTTTCCACTATTCTCTGTCCAGTTTATTCTTTCCACTATACTCTCCACTTTATTCTGTCCACTACAGTCTTTCCACTATAGTCTGTCCACTTTAGTCTTTCCACTTTAGTCTTTCCATTTTAGTCTGTCCACTTTAGTCTTTCCACTATAGTCTCCACTTTATTCTGTCCACTACAGTCTTTCCACTTCAGTCTTTCCACAATAGTCTCTCCACTTTAGTCTTTCCACTTTAGTCTTTCCACTATAGTCTCCACTTTATTCTGTCCACTACATTATTTCCACTTTAGTCTTTCCACTTTAGTCTTTCCACTTTAGTCTGTCCACTTTAGTCTTTCCGCTATAGTCTCCACTTTATTCTGTCCACTACATTCTTTCCACTTTAGTCTTTCCACTTTAGTCTACCACTATAGTCTCCACTTTATTCTGTCCACTACAGTCTTTCCACTTTAGTCTTTCGACTATTCTCTGTCCACTTTAGTCTTTCCACTATAGTCTCCACTTTATTCTGTCCACTACATTCTTTCCACTTTAGTCTTTCCACTTTAGTCTTTCCACTTTAGTCTGTCCACTTTAGTCTTTCCACTATAGTCTCCACTTTATTCCGTCCATTACAGTCTTTCCACTATAGTCTTTCCACTATAGTCTGTCCACTTTAGTCTTTCCACTTTTCTCTGTCCACTTTAGTCTTTCCACTATAGTCTCCACTTTATTCTGTCCACTACATTCTTTCCACTTTAGTCTTTCCACTATAGTCTTTCCACTTCAGTCTGTCCACTTTAGTCTTTCCACTATAGTCTGTCCACTTTAGTCTTTCCACTATAGTCTTTCCACTTTAGTCTGTCCACTTAGTCTTTCCACTTCAGTCTTTCCACTATAGTCTGTCCACTTTAGTCTTTCCACTTTAATCTTCACACTATAAACTCCACTTTATTCTGTCCACTACAGACTTTCCATTTTAGTCTTTCCACTATTCTCTGTCCACTTTAGTCTTTCCACTATAGTCTCCACTTTATTCTGTCCACTACAGTCTTTCCACTTCAGTCTTTCCACTATAGTCTGTCCACTTTAGTCTTTCCACTTTAGTCTTTCCACTATAGCCTCCACTTTATTCTGTCCACTACAGTCTTTCCACTATAGTCTTTCCACTATAGTCTGTCCACTTTAGTCTTTCCACTATTCTCTGTCCAGTTTATTCTTTCCACTATACTCTCCACTTTATTCTGTCCACTACAGTCTTTCCACTTTAGTCTTTCCACTATTCTCTGTCCACTTTAGTCTTTCCACTTTAGTCTTTCCACTATAGTCTCCACTTTATTCTGTCCACTACAGTCTCTCCACTATAGTCTTTCCACCATAGTCTGACCACTTTAGTCTTTCCACTATTCTCTGTCCACTTTATTCTTTCCACTGTACTCTCCACTTTCTTCTGTCCACTACAGTCTTTCCACTACAGTCTTTCCACTATAGTCTTTCCACTATAGTCTGTCCACTTTAGTCTTTCCACTTTAGTTTTTCCACTTTAGTCTGTCCACTTCAGTCTTTCCACTATAGTCTGTCCACTTTAGTCTTTCCACTTTAGTCTTTCCACTATAGTCTCCACTTTATTCTGTCCACTACAGTCTTTCCACTATAGTCTTTCCACTATAGTCTGTCCACTTTAGTCTTTCCACTATTCTCTGTCCAGTTTATTCTTTCCACTGTACTCTCCACTTTATTTTGTCCACTACAGTCTTTCCACTATAGTCTGTCCACTTTAGTCTTTCCACTTTAGTCTTTCCATTTTAGTCTGTCCACTTTAGTCTTTCCACTATAGTCTGTCCACTTTAGTCTTTCCACTATTCTCTGTCCACTTTAGTCTTTCCACTATAGTCTCCACTTCATTCTGTCCACTACAGTCTTTCCACTATAGTCTTTCCACTATAGTCTGTCCAATTTAGTCTTTCCACTTTATTCTGTCCACTACAGTCTTTCCACTTTAGTCTTTCCACTATTCTCTGTCCACTTTAGTCTTTCCACTTTAGTCTTTCCACTATAGTCTCCACTTTATTCTGTCCACTACAGTCTCTCCACTATAGTCTTTCCACCATAGTCTGACCACTTTAGTCTTTCCACTATTCTCTGTCCACTTTATTCTTTCCACTGTACTCTCCACTTTATTCTGTCCACTACAGTCTTTCCACTACAGTCTTTCCACTATAGTCTTTCCACTATAGTCTGTCCACTTTAGTCTTTCCACTATAGTCTCCACTTTATTCTGTCCACTACAGTCTTTAGTTTAGTTTTACTTACCACTTTAGTTTTTCGACTTTAGTCTGTCCACTTTAGTCTTTCCACTTTAGTCTTTCCACTGAGTCTTCCAACTTCAGTCTTTCCACTATAGTCTGTCCACTTTAGTCTTTCCACTTTAGTCTTTCCATTTTAGTCTGTCCACTTTAGTCTTTCCACTATAGTCTGTCCACTTTAGTCTTATCACTATTCTCTTTCCACTTTAGTCTTTCCACTATAGTCTCCACTTCATTCTGTCCACTACAGTCTTTCCACTATAGTCTTTCCACTGTAGTCTGTCCACTTTAGTCTTTCCACTTTATTCTGTTCACTACATTCTTTCCACTTTAGTCTTTCCACTATTCTCTGTCCACTTTAGTCTTTCCACTTTAATCTTTCCACTATAGTCTCCACTTTATTCTGTCCACTACAGTCTTTCCACTATAATCTTTCCACTATAGTCTTTCCACTTTAGTCTTTCCACTATTCTCTGTCCACTTTAGTCTTTCCACTATAGTCTCCACTTTATTATGTCCACTACAGTCTTTCCACTATAGTCTGTCCACTTTAGTCTTTCCACTATAGTCTCCACTTTATTCTGTCCACTACAGTCCTTCCACTATAGTCTTTCCACTATAATCTGTCCACTTTAGTCTTTCCACTTTAGTTTTTCCACTTTAGTCTGTCCTTTTTAGTCTTTCCACTATAGTCTGTCCACTTTAGTCTTTCCACTTTAGTCTTTCCACTTTATTCTGTCCACTTCAGTGTGTACACTTTAGTCTGTCCACTGAGTCTTTCCACTTCAGTCTTTCCACTATAGTCACGACTTTATTCTGTCCACTACATTCTTTCCACTTTAGTCTTTCCACTATTCTCTGTCCACTTTAGTCTTTCCACTATAGTCTCCACTTTATTCTGTCCACTACAGTTTTTCCACTATAGTCTTTCCACTATAGTCTGTCCACTTTAGTCTTTCCACTATTCTCTTTCCACTTTAGTCTTTCCACTATAGTCTCCACTTTATTCTGTCCACTACAGTCTTTCCACTATAGTCTTTCCACTATAGTCTTTCCACTTTAGTCTTTCCACTTTAGTCTATCCACTATAGTCTCCACTTTATTCTGTCCACTACAGTCTTTCCACTTTAGTCTAGCCACTATAGTCTCCACTTTATTCTGTCCACTACAGTCTTTCCACTTTAGTCTTTCCACTATTCTCTGTCCACTTTAGTCTTTCCACTTTAGTCTTTCCACTATAGTCTACACTTTATTCCGTCCACTACAGTCTTTCCACTATAGTCTTTCCACTACAGTCTTTCCACTTTAGTCTTTCCACTTTAGTCTACCACTATAGTCTCCACTTTATTCTGTCCACTACAGTCTTTCCACTTTAGTCTTTCGACTATTCTCTGTCCACTTTAGTCTTTCCACTATAGTCTCCACTTTATTCTGTCCACTACATTCTTTCCACTTTAATCTTTCCACTTTAGTCTTTCCACTTTAGTCTGTCCACTTTAGTCTTTCCGCTATAGTCTGTCCACTTTAGTCTTTCCACTATAGTTTTTCCACTTTAGTCTGTCCACTAAGTCTTTCCACTTCAGTCTTTCCACTATAGTCTGTCCACTTTAGTCTTTCCACTTTAGTCTTTACACTATAGTCTCCACTTTATTCTGTCCACTACAGTCTTTCCACTTTAGTCTTTCCACTATTCTCTGTCCACTTTAGTCTTTCCACTATAGTCTCCACTTTATTCTGTCCACGACAGTCTTTCCACTGTAGTCTTTCCACTACAGTCTTTCCACTATAGTCTTTCCACTATAGTCTGTCAACTTTAGTCTTTCCACTATTCTCTGTCCACTTTAGTCTTTCCACTATAGTCTGTCCACTTTAGTCTTTCTACTTTAGTCTTTCCACTATTCTCTGTCCACTTTAGTCTTTCCACTATAGTCTCCACTTTATTCTGTCCACTACATTCTTTCCACTTTAGTCTTTCCACTTTAGTCTTTCCACTTTAGTCTGTCCACTTTAGTCTTTCCGCTACATTCTGTCCACTTTAGTCTTTCCACTATAGTTTTTCCACTTTAGTCTGTCCACTAAGTCTTTCCACTTCAGTCTTTCCACTATAGTCTGTCCACTTTAGTCTTTCCACTTTAGTCTTTACACTATAGTCTCCACTTTATTCTGTCCACTACAGTCTTTCCACTTTAGTCTTTCCACTATTCTCTGTCCACTTTAGTCTTTCCACTATAGTCTCCACTTTATTCTGTCCACTACAGTCTTTCCACTGTAGTCTTTCCACTACAGTCTTTCCACTATAGTCTTTCCACTATAGTCTGTCCACTTTAGTTTTTCCACTATTCTCTGTCCACTTTAGTCTTTCCACTTTATTCTGTCCACTACAGTCTTTCCACTTTAGTCTTTCCACTATTCTCTGTCCACTTTAGTCTTTCCGCTTTAGTCTTTCCACTATAGTCTCCACTTTATTCTGTCCACTACAGTCTCTCCACTATAGTCTTTCCACCATAGTCTGACCACTTTAGTCTTTCCACTATTCTCTGTCCACTTTATTCTTTCCACTGTACTCTCCACTTTATTCTGTCCACTACAGTCTTTCCACTACAGTCTTTCCACTATAGTCTTTCCACTATAGTCTGTCCACTTTAGTCTTTCCACTATAGTCTCCACTTTATTCTGTCCACTACAGTCTTTAGTTTAGTTTTACTTACCACTTTAGATTTTCCACTTTAGTCTGTCCACTTTAGTCTTTCCACTTTAGTCTTTCCACATTATTCTGTCCACTTCAGTGTGTGCACTTTAGTCTGTCCACTGAGTCTTCCAACTTCAGTCTTTCCACTATAGTCTGTCCACTTTAGTCTTTCCACTTTAGTCTTTCCATTTTAGTCTGTCCACTTTAGTCTTTCCGCCATAGTCTGTCCACTTTAGTCTTTCCACTATTCTCTGTCCACTTTAGTCTTTCCACTATAGTCTCCACTTCATTCTGTCCACTACAGTCTTTCCACTATAGTCTTTCCACTATAGTCTGTCCACTTTAGTCTTTCCACTTTATTCTGTCCACTACATTCTTTCCACTTTAGTCTTTCCACTATTCTCTGTCCACTTTAGTCTTTCCACTTTAATCTTTCCACTATAGTCTCCACTTTATTCTGTCCACTACAGTCTTTCCACTATAATCTTTCCACTATAGCCTGTCCACTTTAGTCTTTCCACTATTCTCTGTCCACTTTAGTCTTTCCACTATAGTCTCCACTTTATTATGTCCACTACAGTCTTTCCACTATAGTCTTTCCACTATAGTCTGTCCACTTTAGTCTTTCCACTATAGTCTCCACTTTATTCTGTCCACTACAGTCCTTCCACTATAATCTTTCCACTATAATCTGTCCACTTTAGTCTTTCCACTTTAGTTTTTCCACTTTAGTCTGTCCTTTTTAGTCTTTCCACTATAGTCTGGCCACTTTAGTCTTTCCACTTTAGTCTTTCCACTTTATTCTGTCCTTTTCAGTGTGTACACTTTAGTCTGTCCACCGAGTCTTTCAACTTCAGTCTTTCCACTATAGTCTCCACTTTATTCTGTCCACTACATTCTTTCCACTTTAGTCTTTCCACTATTCTCTGTCCACTTTAGTCTTTCCACTATAGTCTCCACTTTATTCTGTCCACTACAGTTTTTCCACTATAGTCTTTCCACTATAGTCTGTCCACTTTAGTCTTTCCACTATTCTCTTTCCACTTTAGTCTTTCCACTTTAGTCTATCCACTATAGTCTCCACTTTATTCTGTCCACTACAGTCTTTCCACTTTAGTCTTTCCACTATTCTCTGTCCACTTTAGTCTTTCCACTTTAGTCTTTCCACTATAGTCTACACTTTATTCCGTCCACTACAGTCTTTCCACTATAGTCTTTCCACTACAGTCTTTCCACTTTAGTCTTTCCACTTTAGTCTGCCACTATAGTCTCCACTTTATTCTGTCCACTACAGTCTTTCCACTTTAGTCTTTCGACTATTCTCTGTCCACTTTAGTCTTTCCACTATAGTCTCCACTTTATTCTGTCCACTATATTCTTTCCACTTTAGTCTTTCCACTTTAGTCTTTCCACTTTAGTCTGTCCACTTTAGTCTTTCCGCTATAGTCTGTCCACTTTAGTCTTTCCACTATAGTTTTTCCACTTTAGTCTGTCCACTAAGTCTTTCCACTTCAGTCTTTCCACTATAGTCTGTCCACTTTAGTCTTTCCACTTTAGTCTTTACACTATAGTCTCCACTTTATTCTGTCCACTACAGTCTTTCCACTTTAGTCTTGTCCACTTTAGTCTTTCCACTATAGTATCCACTTTATTCTGTCCACTACAGTCTTTCCACTGTAGTCTTTCCACTACAGTCTTTCCACTATAGTCTTTTCACTATAGTCTGTCCACTTTAGTCTTTCCACTATTCTCTGTCCACTTTAGTCTTTCCACTATAGTCTGTCCACTTTAGTCTTTCCACTATTCTCTGTCCACTTTAGTCTTTCCACCATAGTCTCCACTTTATTCTGTCCAATACAGTCTCTCCACTATAGTCTTTCCACTATAGTCTGTCCACTTTAGTCTTTCCACTATTCTCTGTCCACTTTAGTCTTTCCACTATAGTCTCCACTTCATTCTGTCCACTACAGTCTTTCCACTATAGTCTTTCCACTATAGTCTGTCCACTTTAGTCTTTCCACTTTATTCTGTCCACTACAGTCTTTCCACTTTAGTCTTTCCACTATTCTCTGTCTACTTTAGTCTTTCCACTTTAGTCTTTCCACTATAGTCTCTACTTTATTCTGTCCACTACAGTCTCGCCACTATAGTCTTTCCACCATAGTCTGACCACTTTAGTCTTTCCACTATTCTCTGTCCACTTTATTCTTTCCACTGTACTCTCCACTTTCTTCTGTCCAATACAGTCTTTCCACTACAGTCTTTCCACTATAGTCTTTCCACTACAGTCTGTCCACTTTAGTCTTTCCACTATAGTCTCCACTTTATTCTGTCCACTACAGTCTTTAGTTTAGTTTTACTTACCACTTTAGTTTTTCCACTTTAGTCTGTCCACTTTAGTCTTTCCACTTTAGTCTCTCCACATTATTCTGTCCACTTCAGTGTGTGCACTTTAGTCTGTCCACTGAGTCTTCCAACTTCAGTCTTTCAACTATAGTCTGTCCACTTTAGTCTTTCCACTTGAGTCTTTCCATTTTAGTCTGTCCACTACAGTCTTTCCACTATAATCTTTCCACTATAGTCTGTCCACTTTAGTCTTTCCACTATTCTCTGTCCACTTTAGTCTTTCCACTATAGTCTCCACTTTATTATGTCCACTACAGTCTTTCCACCATAGTCTTTCCACTATAGTCTGTCCACTTTAGTCTTTCCACTATAGTCTCCACTTTATTCTGTCCACTACAGTCCTTCCACTATAGTCTTTCCACTATAATCTGTCCACTTTAGTCTTTCCACTTTAGTTTTTCCACTTTAGTCTGTCCTTTTTAGTCTTTCCACTATAGTCTGTCCACTTTAGTCTTTCCACTTTAGTCTTTCCACTTTATTCTGTCCACTTCAGTGTGTACACTTTAGTCTGTCCACTGAGTCTTTCAACTTCAGTCTTTCCACTATAGTCTCCACTTTATTCTGTCCACTACATTCTTTCCACTTTAGTCTTTCCACTATTCTCTGTCCACTTTAGTCTTTCCACTATAGTCTCCACTTTATTCTGTCCACTACAGTTTTTCCACTATAGTCTTTCCACTATAGTCTGTCCACTTTAGTCTTTCCACTATTCTCTTTCCACTTTAGTCTTTCCACTATAGTCTCCACTTTATTCTGTCCACTACAGTCTTTCCACTATAGTCTTTCCACTATAGTCTTTCCACTTTAGTCTTTCCACTTTAGTCTATCCACTATAGTCTCCACTTTATTCTGTCCACTACAGTCTTTCCGCTTTAGTCTTTCCACTATTCTCTGTCCACTTTAGTCTTTCCACTATAGTCTACACTTTATTCCGTCCACTACAGTCTTTCCACTATAGTCTTTCCACTACAGTCTTTCCACTTTAGTCTTTCCACTTTAGTCTACCACTATAGTCTCCACTTTATTCTGTCCACTACAGTCTTTCCACTTTAGTCTTTCGACTATTCTCTGTCCACTTTAGTCTTTCCACTATAGTCTCCACTTTATTCTGTCCACTACATTCTTTCCACTTTAGTCTTTCCACTTTAGTCTGTCCACTTTAGTCTTTCCGCTATAGTCTGTCCACTTTAGTCTTTCCACTATAGTTTTTCCACTTTAGTCTGTCCACTAAGTCTTTCCACTTCAGTCTTTCCACTATAGTCTGTCCACTTTAGCCTTTCCACTTTAGTCTTTACACTATAGTCTCCACTTTATTCTGTCCACTACAGTCTTTCCACTTTAGTCTTTCCACTATTCTCTGTCCACTTTAGTCTTTCCACTATAGTCTCCACTTTATTCTGTCCACTACAGTCTTTCCACTGTAGTCTTTCCACTACAGTCTTTCCACTATAGTCTTTCCACTATAGTCTGTCCACTTTAGTCTTTCCACTATTCTCTGTCCACTTTAGTCTTTCCACTATAGTCTGTCCACTTTAGTCTTTCTACTTTAGTCTTTCCACTATTCTCTGTCCACTTTAGTCTTTCCACTATAGTCTCCACTTTATTCTGTCCACTACAGTCTCTCCACTATAGTCTTTCCACTATAGTCTGTCCACTTTAGTCTTTCCACTATTCTCTGTCCACTTTATTCTTTCCACTATACTCTCCACTTTATTCTGTCCACTACAGTCTTTCCACTACAGTCTTTCAACAATAGTCTTTCCACTATAGTCTGTCCACTTTAGCTTTTCCACTATAGTCTCCACTTTATTCTGTCAACTACAGTCTTTCCACAATAGTCTTTCCACTATAGTCTGTCCACTTTAGTCTTTCCACTTTAGTTTTTCAACTTTATTCTGTCCACTTTAGTCTTTCCACTATAGTCTGTCCACTTTAGTCTTTCCACTTTAGTCTTTCCACTTTATTCTGTCCACTACAGTCCTTCCACTATAGTCTTTCCACTATAATCTGTCCACTTTCGTCTTTCCACTTTAGTTTTTCCACTTTAGTCTGTCCTTTTTAGTCTTTCCACTATAGTCTGTCCACTTTAGTCTTTCCACTTTAGTCTTTCCACTTTATTCTGTCCACTTCAGTGTGTACACTTTATTCTGTCCACTACAGTCTTTCCACTTTAGTCTTTCCACTATTCTCTGTCCACTTTAGTCTTTCCACTATAGTCTCCACTTTATTCTCTCCACTACAGTCTTTCCACTGTAGTCTTTCCACTACAGTCTTTCCACTATAGTCTTTCCACTATAGTCTGTCCACTTTAGTCTTTCCACTATTCTCTGTCCACTTTAGTCTTTCCACTATAGTCTGTCCACTTTAGTCTTTCTACTTTAGTCTTTCCACTATTCTCTGTCCACTTTAGTCTTTCCACTATAGTCTCCACTTTATTCTGTCCACTACAGTCTCTCCACTATAGTCTTTCCACTATAGTCTGTACACTTTAGTCTTTCCACTATTCTCTGTCCACTTTATTCTTTCCACTATACTCTCCACTTTATTCTGTCCACTACAGTCTTTCAACTATAGACTTTCCACTATAGTCTGTCCACTTTAGCTTTTCCACTATTGTCTCCACTTTATTCTGTCAACTACAGTCTTTCCACAATAGTCTTTCCACTATAGTCTGTCCACTTTAGTCTTTCCACTTTAGTTTTTCCACTTTAGTCTGTCCACTTTAGTCTTTCCACTATAGTCCGTCCACTTTAGTCTTTCCACTTTAGTCTTTCCACTTTATTCTGTCCACTTCAGTGTGTACACTTTAGTCTGTCCACTGAGTCTTTCCACTTCAGTCTTTCCACTATAGTCTGTCCACTTTAGTCTGTCAACTTTAGTCTTTCCACTATAGTCTCCACTTTATTCTGTCCACTACATTCTTCTCCACTTTAGTCTTTCCGCTATTCTCTGTCCACTTTACTCTTTCCACTTTGATCTTTCCACTATAGTCTCCACTTTATTCTGTCCACTACAGTCTTTCCACTTTAGTCTTTCCACTATTCTCTGTCCACTTTAGTCTTTCCACTTTAGTCTTTCCACTATAGTCTCCACTTTATTCCGTCCACTACAGTCTTTCCACTATAGTCTTTCCACTATAGTCTGTCCACTTTAGTCTTTCCACTTTAGTTTTTCCACTTCAGTTTGTCCACTTCAGTCTTTCCACTATAGTCTGTCCACTTTAGTCTTTCCACTTTAGTCTTTCCACTATAGTCTCCACTTTATTCTGTCCACTACAGTCTTTCCACTATAGTCTTTCCACTATAGTCTGTCCACTTTAGTCTTTCCACTATTCTCTGTCCACTTTAGTCTTTCCACTATAGTCTCCACTTTATTCTGTCCACTACAGTCTTTCCACTATAGTCTTTCCACTATAGTCTGTCCACTTTAGTCTTTCCACTATTCTCTGTCCAGTTTATTCTTTCCACTATACTCTCCACTTTATTCTGTCTTAGTCTGTCCACTGAGTCTTTCAACTTTCGTCTTTCCACTATAGTCTGTCCAATTTAGTCTTTCCACTATAGTCTCCACTTTATTCTGTCCACTACATTCTTTCCACTTTAGTCTTTCCACTATTCTCTGTCCACTTTAGTCTTTCCACTATAGTCTCCACTTTATTCTGTCCACTAAGTTTTTCCACTATAGTCTTTCCACTATAGTCTGTCCACTTTAGTCTTTCCACTATTCTCTGTCCACTATAGTCTTTCCACTATAGTCTCCACTTTATTCTGTCCACTACATTCTTTCCACTTTAGTCTTTCCACTATTCTCTGTCCACTTTAGTCTTTCCACTATAGTCTCCACTTTATTCTGTCCACTACAGTTTTTCCACTATAGTCTTTCCACTATAGTCTGTCCACTTTAGTCTTTCCACTATTCTCTTTCCACTTTAGTCTTTCCACTATAGTCTCCACTTTATTCTGTCCACTACAGTCTTTCCACTATAGTCTTTCCACTATAGTCTTTCCACTATAGTCTGTCAACTTTAGTCTTTCCACTATTCTCTGTCCACTTTAGGCTTTCCAGTATAGTCTCCACTTTATTCTATCCACTACAGTCTTTCCACTATAGTCTTTCCATTATAGTCTGTCCACTTTAGTCTTTCCACTATTCTCTGTCCACTATAGTCTTTCCACTATAGTCTCCACTTTATTCTGTCCACTACATTCTTTCCACTTTAGTCTTTCCACTATTCTCTGTCCACTTTAGTCTTTCCACTATAGTCTCCACTTTATTCTGTCCACTACAGTTTTTCCACTATAGTCTTTCCACTATAGTCTGTCCACTTTAGTCTTTCCACTATTCTCTTTCCACTTTAGTCTTTCCACTATAGTCTCCACTTTATTCTGTCCACTACAGTCTTTCCACTATAGTCTTTCCACTATAGTCTTTCCACTATAGTCTGTCAACTTTAGTCTTTCCACTATTCTCTGTCCACTTTAGTCTTTCCACTATAGTCTCCACTTTATTCTGTCCACTACATTCTTTCCACTTTAGTCTTTCCACTTTAGTCTTTCCACTTCAGTCTGTCCACTTTAGTCTTTCCGCTATAGTCTGTCCACTTTAGTCTTTCCACTATAGTCTTTCCATTCTAGTCTGTCCACTAAGTCTTTCCACTTCAGTCTTTCCACTATAGTCTGTCCACTTTAGTCTTTCCACTTTAGTCTTTACACTATAGTCTCCACTTTATTCTGTCCACTACAGTCTTTCCACGATTCTCTGTCCACTTTAGTCTTTCCACTATAGTCTCCACTTTATTCTGTCCACTACAGTCTTTCCACTGTAGTCTTTCCACTACAGTCTTTCCACTATAGTCTTTCCACTATAGTCTGTCCACTTTAGTCTTTCCACTATTCTCTGTCCACTTTAGTCTTTCCACTATAGTCTGTCCACTTTAGTCTTTCTATTTTAGTCTTTCCACTATTCTCTGTCCACTTTAGTCTTTCCACTTTAGTCTTTCCACTATAGTCTCCACTTTATTCTGTCCACTACAGTCTCTCCACTATAGTCTTTCCACTATAGTCTGTCCACTTTAGTCTTTCCACTATTCTCTGTCCACTTTATTCTTTCCACTATACTCTCCACTTTATTCTGTCCACTAGAGTCCTTCCATTACAGTATTTCAACTATAGTCTTTCCACTATAGTCTGTCCACTTTAGCTTTTCCACTATAGTCTCCGCTTTATTCTGTCAACTACAGTCTTTCCACAATAGTCTTTCCAATATAGTCTGTCCACTTTAGTCTTTCCACTTTAGTTTTTCCAATTAAGTCTGTCCACTTTAGTCTTTCCAGTATAGTCTGTCCACTTTAGTCTTTCCACTTTAGTCTTTCCACTTTATTCTGTCCACTTCAGTGTGTTCACTTTAGTCTGTCCACTGAGTCTTTCCACTTCATTCTTTCAACTATAGTCTTTCCACTATAGTCTGTCCACTTTAGCTTTTCCACTATAGTCTCCACTCTTCTGTCCACTACAGTCTTTCCACTATAATCTTTCCACTATAGTCTGTCCACTTTAGTCTTTCCACTATTCTCTGTCCACTTTAGTCTTTCTACTATAGTCTCCACTTTATTATGTCCACTACAGTCTTTCCACTATAGTCTTTCCACTTTATTCTGTCCACTTCAGTGTGTTCACTTTAGTCTGTCCACTGAGTCTTTCCACTTCATTCTTTCAACTATAGTCTTTCCACTATAGTCTGTCCACTTTAGCTTTTCCACTATAGTCTCCACTCTTCTGTCCACTACAGTCTTTCCACTATAATCTTTCCACTATAGTCTGTCCACTTTAGTCTTTCCACTATTCTCTGTCCACTTTAGTCTTTCTACTATAGTCTCCACTTTATTATGTCCACTACAGTCTTTCCACTATAGTCTTTCCACAATAGTTTCCACTTTATTCTGTCCACTACATTCTTTCCACTTTAGTCTTTCCACTTTAGTCTTTCCACTTCAGTCTGTCCACTTTAGTTTTTCCACTTTAGTCTGTCCACTTTAGTCTTTCCACTATAGTCTGTCCACTTTTGTCTTTCCACTTTAGTCTTTCCACTTTATTCTGTCCACTTCAGTGTGTACACTTTAGTCTGTCCACTGAGTCTTTCCACTTCAGTCTTTCCACTATAGTCTGTCCACTTTAGTCTGTCAACTTTTCTCTGTCCACTATAGTCTCCACTTTATTCTGTCCACTACATTCTTTCCACTTTAGTCTTTCCGCTATTCTCTGTCCACTTTAGTCTTTCCACTTTGATCTTTCCACTATAGTCTCCACTTTATTCCGTTTACTACAGTCTTTCCACTATAGTCTTTCCACTATAGTCTGTCCACTTTAGTCTGTCCACTTCAGTCTTTCCACTATAGTCTGTCCACTTTAGTCTTTCCACTTTAGTCTTTCCACTATAGTCTCCACTTTATTCTGTCCACTACAGTCTTTCCACTATAGTCTTTCCACTATAGTCTGTCCACTTTAGTCTTTCCACTATTCTCTGTCCACTTTAGTCTTTCCACTATAGTCTCCACTTTATTCTGTCCACTACAGTCTTTCCACTATAGACTTTCCACTATAGTCTGTCCACTTTAGTCTTTCCACTATTCTCAGTCCACTTTAGTATTTCCACTTTAGTCTTTCCACTATAGTCTCCACTCTATTCTGTCCACTACAGTCTCTCCACTATAGTCTTTCCACTATAGTCTGTCCACTTTAGTCTTTCCACTATTCTCTGTCCAGTTTATTCTTTCCACTATACTCTCCACTTTATTCTGTCCACTACAGTCTTTCCACTATAGTCTGTCCACTTTAGTCTTTCCACTTTAGTCTTTCCATTTTAGTCTGTCCACTTTAGTCTTTCCACTATAGTCTGTCCACTTTAGTCTTTCCACTATTCTCTGTCCACTTTAGTCTTTCCACTATAGTCTCCACTTCATTCTGTCCACTACAGTCTTTCCACTATAGTCTTTCCACTATAGTCTGTCCACTTTAGTCTTTCCACCTTATTCTGTCCACTACAGTCTTTCCACTTTAGTCTTTCCACTATTCTCTGTCCACTTTAGTCTTTCCACTTTAGTCTTTCCACTATAGTCTCCACTTTATTCTGTCCACTACAGTCTCTCCACTATAGTCTTTCCACCATAGTCTGACCACTTTAGTCTTTGCACTATTCTCTGTCCACTTTATTCTTTCCACTATACTCTCCACTTTATTCTGTCCACTACAGTCTTTCCACTACAGTCTTTCCACTATAGTCTTTCCACTATAGTCTGTCCACTTTAGTCTTTCCACTATAGTCTCCACTTTATTCTGTCCACTACAGTATTTCCACTATAGTTTTTCCACAATAGTCTGTTCACTTTAGTCTTTCCACTTTAGTCTGTCCACTTTAGTCTTTCCACTTTAGTCTTTCCACTTTATTCTGTCCACTTCAGTGTGTACACTTTAGTCTGTCCACTGAGTCTTTCAACTTCAGTATTTCCACTATAGTCTGTCCACTCTAGTCTTTCCACTTTAGTCTTTCCATTTTAGTCTTTCCACTTTAGTCTTTCCACTTTATTCTGTCCACTTCAGTGTGTACACTTTAGTCTGTCCACTGAGTCTTTCAACTTCAGTATTTCCACTATAGTCTGTCCACTCTAGTCTTTCCACTTTAGTCTTTCCATTTTAGTCTGTCCACTTTAGTCTTTCCACTATAGTCTGTCCACTTTAGTCTTTCCACTATTCTCTGTCCACTTTAGTCTTTCCACTATAGTCTCCACTTCATTCTGTCCACTACAGTCTTTCCACTATAGTCTTTCCACTATAGTCTGTCCACTTTAGTCTTTCGACTTTATTCTGTCCACTACATTCTTTCCACTTTAGTCTTTCCACTATTCTCTGTCCACTTTAGTCTTTCCACTTTAATCTTTCCACTATAGTCTCCACTTTATTCTTTCAACTACAGTCTTTCCATTATAATCTTTCCACTATAGTCTGTCCACTTTAGTCTTTCCACTATTCTCTGTCCACTTTAGTCTTTCCACTATAGTCTCCACTTTATTATCTCCACTACAGTCTTTCCACTATAGTCTTTCCACTATAGTCTGTCCACTTTAGTCTTTCCACTATTCTCTGTCCACTTTATTCTTTCCACTATACTCTCCACTTTATTCTGTCCACTACAGTCCTTCCATTACAGTATTTCAACTATAGTCTTTCCACTATAGTCTGTCCACTTTAGCTTTTCCACTATAGTCTCCGCTTTATTCTGTCAACTACAGTCTTTCCACAATAGTCTTTCCAGTATAGTCTGTCCACTTTAGTCTTTCCACTTTAGTTTTTCCACTTTAGTCTGTCCACTTTAGTCTTTCCAGTATAGTCTGTCCACTTTAGTCTTTCCACTTTAGTCTTTCCACTTTATTCTGTCCACTTCAGTGTGTTCACTTTAGTCTGTCCACTGAGTCTTTCCACTTCATTCTTTCAACTATAGTCTTTCCACTATAGTCTGTCCACTTTAGCTTTTCCACTATAGTCTCCACTCTTCTGTCCACTACAGTCTTTCCACTATAATCTTTCCACTATAGTCTGTCCACTTTAGTCTTTCCACTATTCTCTGTCCACTTTAGTCTTTCTACTATAGTCTCCACTTTATTATGTCCACTACAGTCTTTCCACTATAGTCTTTCCACTTTATTCTGTCCACTTCAGTGTGTTCACTTTAGTCTGTCCACTGAGTCTTTCCACTTCATTCTTTCAACTATAGTCTTTCCACTATAGTCTGTCCACTTTAGCTTTTCCACTATAGTCTCCACTCTTCTGTCCACTACAGTCTTTCCACTATAATCTTTCCACTATAGTCTGTCCACTTTAGTCTTTCCACTATTCTCTGTCCACTTTAGTCTTTCTACTATAGTCTCCACTTTATTATGTCCACTACAGTCTTTCCACTATAGTCTTTCCACTATAGTCTCCACTTTATTCTGTCCACTACATTCTTTCCACTTTAGTCTTTCCACTTTAGTCTTTCCACTTCAGTCTGTCCACTTTAGTTTTTCCACTTTAGTCTGTCCACTTTAGTCTTTCCACTATAGTCTGTCCACTTTTGTCTTTCCACTTTAGTCTTTCCACTTTATTCTGTCCACTTCAGTGTGTACACTTTAGTCTGTCCACTGAGTCTTTCCACTTCAGTCTTTCCACTATAGTCTGTCCACTTTAGTCTGTCAACTTTTCTCTTTCCACTATAGTCTCCACTTTATTCTGTCCACTACATTCTTTCCACTTTAGTCTTTCCGCTATTCTCTGTCCACTTTAGTCTTTCCACTTTGATCTTTCCACTATAGTCTCCACTTTATTCCGTTTACTACAGTCTTTCCACTATAGTCTTTCCACTATAGTCTGTCCACTTTAGTCTGTCCACTTCAGTCTTTCCACTATAGTCTGTCCACTTTAGTCTTTCCACTTTAGTCTTTCCACTATAGTCTCCACTTTATTCTGTCCACTACAGTCTTTCCACTATAGTCTTTCCACTATAGTCTGTCCACTTTAGTCTTTCCACTATTCTCTGTCCACTTTAGTCTTTCCACTATAGTCTCCACTTTATTCTGTCCACTACAGTCTTTCCACTATAGTCTTTCCACTATAGTCTGTCCACTTTAGTCTTTCCACTATTCTCAGTCCACTTTAGTATTTCCACTTTAGTCTTTCCACTATAGTCTCCACTCTATTCTGTCCACTACAGTCTCTCCACTATAGTCTTTCCACTATAGTCTGTCCACTTTAGTCTTTCCACTATTTTCTGTCCAGTTTATTCTTTCCACTATACTCTCCACTTTATTCTGTCCACTACAGTCTTTCCACTATAGTCTGTCCACTTTAGTCTTTCCACTTTAGTCTTTCCATTTTAGTCTGTCCACTTTAGTCTTTCCACTATAGTCTGTCCACTTTAGACTTTCCACTATTCTCTGTCCACTTTAGTCTTTCCACTATAGTCTTCACTTCATTCTGTCCACTACAGTCTTTCCACTATAGTCTTTCCACTATAGTCTGTCCACTTTAGTCTTTCCACCTTATTCTGTCCACTACAGTCTTTCCACTTTAGTCTTTCCACTATTCTCTGTCCACTTTAGTCTTTCCACTTTAGTCTTTCCACTATAGTCTCCACTTTATTCTGTCCACTACAGTCTCTCCACTATAGTCTTTCCACCATAGTCTGACCACTTTAGTCTTTGCACTATTCTCTGTCCACTTTATTCTTTCCACTATACTCTCCACTTTATTCTGTCCACTACAGTCTTTCCACTACAGTCTTTCCACTATAGTCTTTCCACTATAGTCTGTCCACTTTAGTCTTTCCACTATAGTCTCCACTTTATTCTGTCCACTACAGTATTTCCACTATAGTTTTTCCACAATAGTCTGTTCACTTTAGTCTTTCCACTTTAGTCTGTCCACTTTAGTCTTTCCACTTTAGTCTTTCCACTTTATTCTGTCCACTTCAGTGTGTACACTTTAGTCTGTCCACTGAGTCTTTCAACTTCAGTATTTCCACTATAGTCTGTCCACTCTAGTCTTTCCACTTTAGTCTTTCCATTTTAGTCTTTCCACTTTAGTCTTTCCACTTTATTCTGTCCACTTCAGTGTGTACACTTTAGTCTGTCCACTGAGTCTTTCAACTTCAGTATTTCCACTATAGTCTGTCCACTCTAGTCTTTCCACTTTAGTCTTTCCATTTTAGTCTGTCCACTTTAGTCTTTCCACTATAGTCTGTCCACTTTAGTCTTTCCACTATTCTCTGTCCACTTTAGTCTTTCCACTATAGTCTCCACTTCATTCTGTCCACTACAGTCTTTCCACTATAGTCTTTCCACTATAGTCTGTCCACTTTAGTCTTTCGACTTTATTCTGTCCACTACATTCTTTCCACTTTAGTCTTTCCACTATTCTCTGTCCACTTTAGTCTTTCCACTTTAATCTTTCCACTATAGTCTCCACTTTATTCTTTCAACTACAGTCTTTCCACTATAATCTTTCCACTATAGTCTGTCCACTTTAGTCTTTCCACTATTCTCTGTCCACTTTAGTCTTTCCACTATAGTCTCCACTTTATTATCTCCACTACAGTCTTTCCACTATAGTCTTTCCACTATAGTCTGTCCACTTTAGTCATTCCACTATAGTCTCCACTTTATTCTGTCTACTAAAGTCTTTCCACTATGGTCTTTCCACTATAGTCTGTCCACTTTAGTCTTTCCACTTTAGTTTTTCCACTTTAGTCTGTCCTTTTTAGTCTTTCCACTATAGTCTGTCCACTTTAGTCTTTCCACTTTAGTCGTTCCACTTTATTCTGTCCACTTCAGTGTGTACACTTTAGTCTGTCCACTGAGTCTTTCAACTTCAGTCTTTCCACTATAGTCTGTCCACTTTAGTCTTTCCACTATAGTCTCCACTTTATTCTGTCCACTACATTCTTTCCACTTTAGTCTTTCCACTATTCTCTGTCCACTTTAGTCTTTCCACTATAGTCTCCACTTTATTCTGTCCACTACAGTTTTTCCACTATAGTCTTTCCACTATAGTCTGTCCACTTTAGTCTTTCCACTATTCTCTTTCCACTTTAGTCTTTCCACTATAGTCTCCACTTTATTCTGTCCACTACAGTCTTTCCACTATAGTCTTTCCACTATAGTCTTTCCACTATAGTCTGTCAACTTTAGTCTTTCCACTATTCTCTGTCCACTTTAGGCTTTCCAGTATAGTCTCCACTTTATTCTATCCACTACAGTCTTTCCACTATAGTCTTTCCATTATAGTCTGTCCACTTTAGTCTTTCCACTTTAGTCTATCCGCTATAGTCTCCACTTTATTTTGTCCACTAAAGTCTTTCCACTTTAGTCTTTCCACTATTCTCTGTCCACTTTAGTCTTTCCACTTTACTCTTTCCACTATAGTCTACACTTTATTCCGTCCACTACAGTCTTTCCACTATAGTCTTTCCACTACAGTCTTTCCACTTTAGTCTTTCCACTATTCTCTGTCCACTTTAGTCTTTCCACTATAGTCTCCACTTTATTCTGTCCACTACATTCTTTCCACTTTAGTCTTTCCACTTTAGTCTTTCCACTTCAGTCTGTCCACTTTAGTCTTTCCGCTATAGTCTGTCCACTTTAGTCTTTCCACTATAGTCTTTCCATTCTAGTCTGTCCACTAAGTCTTTCCACTTCAGTCTTTCCACTATAGTCTGTCCACTTTAGTCTTTCCACTTTAGTCTTTACACTATAGTCTCCACTTTATTCTGTCCACTACAGTCTTTCCACTATAGTTTTTCCACAATAGTCTGTTCACTTTAGTCTTTCCACTTTAGTCTGTCCACTTTAGTCTTTCCACTTTAGTCTTTCCACTTTATTCTGTCCACTTCAGTGTGTACACTTTAGTCTGTCCACTGAGTCTTTCAACTTCAGTATTTCCACTATAGTCTGTCCACTCTAGTCTTTCCACTTTAGTCTTTCCATTTTAGTCTTTCCACTTTAGTCTTTCCACTTTATTCTGTCCACTTCAGTGTGTACACTTTAGTCTGTCCACTGAGTCTTTCAACTTCAGTATTTCCACTATAGTCTGTCCACTCTAGTCTTTCCACTTTAGTCTTTCCATTTTAGTCTGTCCACTTTAGTCTTTCCACTATAGTCTGTCCACTTTAGTCTTTCCACTATTCTCTGTCCACTTTAGTCTTTCCACTATAGTCTCCACTTCATTCTGTCCACTACAGTCTTTCCACTATAGTCTTTCCACTATAGTCTGTCCACTTTAGTCTTTCGACTTTATTCTGTCCACTACATTCTTTCCACTTTAGTCTTTCCACTATTCTCTGTCCACTTTAGTCTTTCCACTTTAATCTTTCCACTATAGTCTCCACTTTATTCTTTCAACTACAGTCTTTCCACTATAATCTTTCCACTATAGTCTGTCCACTTTAGTCTTTCCACTATTCTCTGTCCACTTTAGTCTTTCCACTATAGTCTCCACTTTATTATCTCCACTACAGTCTTTCCACTATAGTCTTTCCACTATAGTCTGTCCACTTTAGTCATTCCACTATAGTCTCCACTTTATTCTGTCTACTAAAGTCTTTCCACTATGGTCTTTCCACTATAGTCTGTCCACTTTAGTCTTTCCACTTTAGTTTTTCCACTTTAGTCTGTCCTTTTTAGTCTTTCCACTATAGTCTGTCCACTTTAGTCTTTCCACTTTAGTCGTTCCACTTTATTCTGTCCACTTCAGTGTGTACACTTTAGTCTGTCCACTGAGTCTTTCAACTTCAGTCTTTCCACTATAGTCTGTCCACTTTAGTCTTTCCACTATAGTCTCCACTTTATTCTGTCCACTACATTCTTTCCACTTTAGTCTTTCCACTATTCTCTGTCCACTTTAGTCTTTCCACTATAGTCTCCACTTTATTCTGTCCACTACAGTTTTTCCACTATAGTCTTTCCACTATAGTCTGTCCACTTTAGTCTTTCCACTATTCTCTTTCCACTTTAGTCTTTCCACTATAGTCTCCACTTTATTCTGTCCACTACAGTCTTTCCACTATAGTCTTTCCACTATAGTCTTTCCACTATAGTCTGTCAACTTTAGTCTTTCCACTATTCTCTGTCCACTTTAGGCTTTCCAGTATAGTCTCCACTTTATTCTATCCACTACAGTCTTTCCACTATAGTCTTTCCATTATAGTCTGTCCACTTTAGTCTTTCCACTTTAGTCTATCCGCTATAGTCTCCACTTTATTTTGTCCACTAAAGTCTTTCCACTTTAGTCTTTCCACTATTCTCTGTCCACTTTAGTCTTTCCACTTTAGTCTTTCCACTATAGTCTACACTTTATTCCGTCCACTACAGTCTTTCCACTATAGTCTTTCCACTACAGTCTTTCCACTTTAGTCTTTCCACTATTCTCTGTCCACTTTAGTCTTTCCACTATAGTCTCCACTTTATTCTGTCCACTACATTCTTTCCACTTTAGTCTTTCCACTTTAGTCTTTCCACTTCAGTCTGTCCACTTTAGTCTTTCCGCTATAGTCTGTCCACTTTAGTCTTTCCACTATAGTCTTTCCATTCTAGTCTGTCCACTAAGTCTTTCCACTTCAGTCTTTCCACTATAGTCTGTCCACTTTAGTCTTTCCACTTTAGTCTTTACACTATAGTCTCCACTTTATTCTGTCCACTACAGTCTTTCCACGATTCTCTGTCCACTTTAGTCTTTCCACTATAGTCTCCACTTTATTCTGTCCACTACAGTCTTTCCACTGTAGTCTTTCCACTACAGTCTTTCCACTATAGTCTTTCCACTATAGTCTGTCCACTTTAGTCTTTCCACTATTCTCTGTCCACTTTAGTCTTTCCACTATAGTCTGTCCACTTTAGTCTTTCTATTTTAGTCTTTCCACTATTCTCTGTCCTCTTTAGTCTTTCCACTTTAGTCTTTCCACTATAGTCTCCACTTTATTCTGTCCACTACAGTCTCTCCACTATAGTCTTTCCACTATAGTCTGTCCACTTTAGTCTTTCCACTATTCTCTGTCCACTTTATTCTTTCCACTATACTCTCCACTTTATTCTGTCCACTACGGTCCTTCCATTACAGTATTTCAACTATAGTCTTTCCACTATAGTCTGTCCACTTTAGCTTTTCCACTATAGTCTCCGCTTTATTCTGTCAACTACAGTCTTTCCACAATAGTCTTTCCAATATAGTCTGTCCACTTTAGTCTTTCCACTTTAGTTTTTCCACTTTAGTCTGTCCACTTTAGTCTTTCCAATATAGTCTGTCCACTTTAGTCTTTCCACTTTAGTCTTTCCACTTTATTCTGTCCACTTCAGTGTGTTCACTTTAGTCTGTCCACTGAGTCTTTCCACTTCATTCTTTCAACTATAGTCTTTCCACTATAGTCTGTCCACTTTAGCTTTTCCACTATAGTCTCCACTCTTCTGTCCACTACAGTCTTTCCACTATAATCTTTCCACTATAGTCTGTCCACTTTAGTCTTTCCACTATTCTCTGTCCACTTTAGTCTTTCTACTATAGTCTCCACTTTATTATGTCCACTACAGTCTTTCCACTATAGTCTTTCCACTGTAGTCTGTTCACTTTAGTCTTTCCACTATCGTCTCCAATTTATTCTGTCCACTACAGTCTTTCCACTATAGTTTTTCCACTTTAGTCTGTCCACTTTAGTCTTTCCACTATAGTCTTTCCACTATAGTCTGTCCACTTCAGTCTTTCCACTATTCTCTGCCCACTTTTGTGTTTCCACTATAGTCTGTCCACTTTAGTCTTTCCACTATTCTCTGTCCACTTTAGTCTTTCCACTATAGTCTCCACTTTATCATGTCCACTACAGTCTTTCCACTATAGTCTTTCCACTATAGTCTGTCCACTTTAGTCTTTCCACTATAGTCTCCACTTTATTCTGTCCACTACAGTCTTTCCACTATAGTCTTTCCACTATAGTCTGTCCACTTTAGTCTTTCCACTTTAGTCTGTCCACTTTAGTCTTTCCACTATAGTCTGTCAACTTTAGTCTTTCCACTTTAGTCTTTCCACTTTATTCTGTCAACTTCAGTGTGTACACTTTAGTCTGTCCACTGAGTCTTTCAACTTCAGTCTTTCCACTATAGTCTGTCTACTTTAGTATTTCCACTATAGTCTCAACTTTATTCTGTCCACTACATTCTTTCCACTTTAGTCTTTCCACTATTCTCTGTCCACTTTAGTCTTTCCACTATAGTCTCCACTTTATTCTGTCCACTACAGTTTTTCAACTATAGTCTTTCCACTATAGTCTGTCCACTTTAGTCTTTCCACTATTCTCTGTCCACTTTAGTCTTTCCACTATAGTCTCCACTTTATTCTGTCCACTACAGTCTTTCCACTATAGTCTTTCCACTATAGTCTGTCAACTTTAGTCTTTCCACTATTCTCTGTCCACTTTAGGCTTTCCACTATAGTCTCCACTTTATTCTGTCCACTACAGTCTTTCCACTATAGTCTTTCCACTATAGTCTGTCCACTTTAGTCTTTCCACTTTAGTCTATCCACTATAGTCTCCACTTTATTCTGTCCACTACAGTCTTTCCACTTTAGTCTTTCCACTATTCTCTGTCCACTTTAGTCTTTCCACTATAGTCTCCACTTTATTCCGTCCACTACATTCTTTCCACTTTAGTCTTTCCACTATTCTCTGTCCACTTTAGTCTTTCCACTTTAATCTTTCCACTATAGTCTCCACTTCGTTCTGTCCACTAAAGTCTTTCCACTATAATCTTTCCACTATAGTCTGTCCACTTTAGTCTTTCCACTATTCTCTGTCCACTTTAGTCTTTCCACTATAGTCTCCACTTTATTACGTCCACTACAGTCTTTCCACTATAGTCTTTCCACTATAGTCTGTCCACTTTAGTCTTTCCACTATAGTCTCCACTTTATTCTGTCCACTACAGTCTTTCCACTATAGTCTTTCCACTATAGTCTGTCCACTTTAGTCTTTCCACTTTAGTTTTTCCACTTTAGTCTGTCCACTTTAGTCTTTCCACTATAGTCTGTCTACTTTAGTCTTTCCACTTTAGTCTTTCCACTTTATTCTGTCCACTTCAGTGTGTACACTTTAGTCTGTCCACTGAGTCTTTCAACTTTCGTCTTTCCACTATAGTCTGTCCAATTTAGTCTTTCCACTATAGTCTCCACTTTATTCTGTCCACTACATTCTTTCCACTTTAGTCTTTCCACTATTCTCTGTCCACTTTAGTCTTTCCACTATAGTCTCCACTTTATTCTGTCCACTAAGTTTTTCCACTATAGTCTTTCCACTATAGTCTGTCCACTTTAGTCTTTCCACTATTCTCTGTCCACTATAGTCTTTCCACTATAGTCTCCACTTTATTCTGTCCACTACAGTCTTTCCACTATAGTCTGTCAACTTTAGTCTTTCCACTATTCTCTGTCCACTTTAGGCTTTCCACTATAGTCTCCACTTTATTCTGTCCACTACAGTCTTTCCACTATAGTCTTTCCACTATAGTCTGTCCACTTTAGTCTTTCCACTTTAGTCTATCCACTATAGTCTCCACTTTATTCTGTCCACTACAGTCTTTCCACTTTAGTCTTTCCACTATTCTCTGTCCACTTTAGTCTTTCCACTATAGTCTCCACTTTATTCCGTCCACTACAGTCTTTCCACTATAGTCTTTCCACTATAGTCTGTCCACTTTAGTCTTTCCACTATTCTCTGTCCACTTTAGTCTTTCCACTATAGTCTCCACTTTATTCTGTCCACTACATTCTTTCCACTTTAGTCTTTCCACTATTCTCTGTCCACTTTAGTCTTTCCACTATAGTCTCCACTTTATTCTGTCCACTAAGTTTTTCCACTATAGTCTTTCCACTATAGTCTGTCCACTTTAGTCTTTCCACTATTCTCTGTCCACTATAGTCTTTCCACTATAGTCTCCACTTTATTCTGTCCACTACAGTCTTTCCACTATAGTCTTTCCACTATAGTCTGTCAACTTTAGTCTTTCCAGTATTCTCTGTCCACTTTAGGCTTTCCACTATAGTCTCCACTTTATTCTGTCCACTACAGTCTTTCAACTATAGTCTTTCCACTATAGTCTGTCCACTTTAGTCTTTCCACTTTAGTCTATCCACTATAGTCTCCACTTTATTCTGTCCACTACAGTCTTTCCACTTTAGTCTTTCCACTATTCTCTGTCCACTTTAGTCTTTCCACTATAGTCTCCACTTTATTCCGTCCACTACAGTCTTTCCACTATAGTCTTTCCACTATAGTCTGTCCACTTTAGTCTTTCCACTATTCTCTGTCCACTTTAGTCTTTCCACTATAGTCTCCAGTTTATTCTGTCCACTACATTCTTTCCACTTTAGTCTTTCCACTTTAGTCCTTCCACTTCAGTCTGTCCACTTAGTCTTTCCGCTATAGTCTGTCCACTTTAGTCTTTCCACTATAGTCTTTCCACTTTAGTCTGTCCACTTAGTCTTTCCACTTCAGTCTTTCCACTATAGTCTGTCCACTTTAGTCTTTCCACTTTAGTCTTTACACTATAGTCTCCACTTTATTCACTATAGTCTCCACTTTATTCTGTCCACTACAGTCTCTCCACTATAGTCTTTCCACTATAGTCTGTCCACTTTAGTCTTTCCACTATTCTCTGTCCACTTTATTCTTTCCACTACACTCTCCACTTTATTCTGTCCACTACAGTCCTTCCACTACAGTCTTTCAACTATAGTCTTTCCACTATAGTCTGTCCACTTTAGCTTTTCCACTATAGTCTCCACTTTATTCTGTCAATTACAGTCTTTCCACAATAGTCTTTCCACTATAGTCTGTCCACTTTAGTCTTTCCACTTTAGTTTTTCCACTTTGGTCTGTCAACTTTAGTCTTTCCAGTATAGTCTGTCCACTTTAGTCTTTCCACTTTAGTCTTTCCACTTTATTCTGTCCACTTCAGTGTGTACACTTTAGTCTGTCCACTAAGTCTTTCCACTTCAGTCTTTCCACTATAGTCTGTCCACTTTAGTCTTTCCACTATAGTCTCCACTTTATTCTTTCCATTACATTCTTTCCACTTTAGTCTTTCCACTATTCTCTGTCCACTTTAGTCTTTCCACTTTAATCTTTCCACTATAGTCTCCACTTTATTCTGTCCACTACAGTCTTTCCACTATAATCTTTCCACTATAGTCTGTCCACTTTAGTCTTTACACTATTCTCTGTCCACTTTAGTCTTTCCACTATAGTCTCCACTTTATTATGTCCACTACAGTCTTTCCACTATAGTCTTTCCACTATAGTCTGTTCACTTTAGTCTTTCCACTATAGTCTCCAATTTATTCTGTCCACTACAGTCTTTCCACTATAGTTTTTCCACTTTTGTCTGTCCACTTTAGTCTTTCCACTATAGTCTTTCCACTATAGTCTGTCCACTTCAGTCTTTCCACTATTCTCTGTCCACTTTTGTCTTTCCACTATAGTCTGTCCACTTTAGTCTTTACACTATTCTCTGTCCACTACAGTCTTTCCACTATAGTCTTTCCACTATAGTCTGTCCACTTTAGTCGTTCCACTTTAGTCTATCCACCATAGTCTCCACTTTATTCTGTCCACTACAGTCTTTCCACTTTAGTCTTTCCACTATTCTCTGTCTACTTTAGTCTTTCCACTTTAGTCTTTCCACTATAGTCTCCACTTTATTCCGTCCACTACATTCTTTCCACTTTAGTCTTTAAACTATTCTCTGTCCACTTTAGTCTTTCCACTTTAATCTTTCTACTATAGTCTCCACTTTATTCTGTCCACTATAGTCTTTCCACTTTATTACGTCCACTACAGTCTTTCCACTATAGTCTTTCCACTATAGTCTGTCCACTTTAGTCTTTCCTCTATAGTCTCCACTTTATTCTGTCCACTACAGTCTTTCCACTATAGTCTTTCCACTATAGTCTGTCCACTTTAGTCTTTCCACTTTAGTTTTTCCACTTTAGTCTGTCCACTTTAGTCTTTCCAATATAGTCTGTCTACTTTAGTCTTTCCACTTTAGTCGTTCCACTTTGTTCTGTCCACTTCAGTGTGTACACTTTAGTCTGTCCACTAAGTCTTTCAACTTCAGTCTTTCCACTATAGTCTGTCCACTTTAGTCTTTCCACTATAGTCTCCACTTTATTCTGTCCACTACATTCTTTCCACTTTAGTCTTTCCACTATTCTCTGTCCACTTTAGTCTTTCCACTATAGTCTCCACTTTATTCTTTCCACTAAGTTTTTCCACTATAGTCTTTCCACTATAGTCTGTCCCCTTTAGTATTTCCACTATTCTCTGTCCAATATAGTCTTTCCACTATAGTCTCCACTTTATTCTGTCCACTACAGTCTTTCCACTATAGTTTTTCCACTATAGTCTGTCAACTTTAGTCTTTCCAGTATTCTCTGTCCACTTTAGGCTTTCCACTATAGTCTCCACTTTATTCTGTCCACTACAGTCTTTCCACTATAGTCTTTCCACTATAGTCTGTCCACTTTAGTCTTTCCACTTTAGTCTATCCACTATAGTCTCCACTTTATTCTGTCCACTACAGTCTTTCCACTTTAGTCTTTCCACTATTCTCTGTCCACTTTAGTCTTTCCACTATAGTCACCACTTTATTCCGTCCACTACAGTCTTTCCACTATAGTCTTTCCACTATAGTCTGTCCACTTTAGTCTTTCCACTATTCTCTGTCCACTTTAGTCTTTCCACTATAGTCTCCACTTTATTCTGTCCACTACATTCTTTCCACTTTAGTCTTTCCACTTTAGTCCTTCCACTTCAGTCTGTCCACTTTAGTCTTTCCGCTATAGTCTGTCCACTTTAGTCTTTCCACTATAGTCTTTCCACTTTAGTCTGTCCACTTAGTCTTTCCACTTCAGTCTTTCCACTATAGTCTGTCCACTTAGTCTTTCCACTTCAGTCTTTCCACTATAGTCTGTCCACTTTAGTCTTTCCACTATTCTCTGTCCACTTTAGTCTTTCCACTATAGTCTCCACTTTATTATGTCCACTACAGTCTTTCCACTATAGTCTTTCCACTATAGTCTGTCCACTTTGGTCTTTCCACTATAGTCTCCACTTTATTCTGTCCACTACAGTCTTTCCACTATAGTCTTTCCACTATAGTCTGTCCACTTTAGTCTTTCCACTTTAGTTTTTCCACTTTAGTCTGTCCACTTTAGTCTTTCCACTATAGTCTTTCCACTTTAGTCTTTCCACTTTAGTCTTTCCACTTTATTCTGTCCACTTCAGTGTGTACACTTTAGTCTGTCCACCGAGTCTTTCAACTTCAGTCTTTCCACTATAGTCTGTCCACTTTAGTATTTCCACTATAGTCTCCACTTTATTCTGTCCACTACATTCTTTCCACTTTAGTCTTTCCACTATTCTCTGTCCACTTTAGTCTTTCCACTATAGTCTCCACTTTATTCTGTCCACTACAGTCTTTCCACTATAGTCTTTCCACTATAGTCTGTCAACTTTAGTCTTTGCACTATTCTCTGTCCACTTTAGGCTTTCCACTATAGTCTCCACTTTATTCTGTCCACTACAGTCTTTCCACTATAGTCTTTCCACTATAGTCTGTCCACTTTAGTCTTTCCACTTTAGTCTATCCACTATAGTCTCCACTTTATTCTGTCCACTACAGTCTTTCCACTTTAGTCTTTCCACTATTTTCTGTCCACTTTAGTCTTTCAACTTTAGTCTTTCCACTATAGTCTCCACTTTATTCCGTCCACTACATTCTTTCCACTTTAGTCTTTCCACTATTCTCTGTCCACTTTAGTCTTTCCACTTTAATCTTTCCACTATAGTCTCCACTTTATTCTGTCCACTACAGTCTTTCCACTATAATCTTTCCACTATAGTCTGTCCACTTTAGTCTTTCCACTATTCTCTGTCCACTTTAGTCTTTCCACTATAGTCTCCACTTTATTACGTCCACTACAGTCTTTCCACTATAGTCTGTCCACTTTAATCTTTCCACTTTAGTTTTTCCACTTTAGTCTGTCCACTTTAGTCTTTCCACTATAGTCTGTCTACTTTAATCTTTCCACTTTAGTCTTTCCACTTTATTCTGTCCACTTCAGTGTGTACACTTTAGTCTGTCCACTGAGTCTTTCAACTTCACTCTTTCCACTATAGTCTGTCCACTTTAGTCTTTCCACTATAGTCTCCACTTTATTCTGTCCACTACATTCTTTCCACTTTAGTCTTTCCACTATTCTCTGTCCACTTTAGTATTTCCACTATAGTCTCCACTTTATTCTGTCCACTAAGTTTTTCCACTATAGTCTTTCCACTATAGTCTGTCCACTTTAATCTTTCCACTATTCTCTGTCCACTATAGTCTTTCCACTATAGTCTCCACTTTATTCTGTCCAATACAGTCTTTCCACTATAGTCTTTCCACTATTCTCTGTCCAATTTAGTCTTTCCACTATAGTCTCCACTTTATTCTGTCCACTAAGTCTTTCCACTATAGTCTTTCCACTATAGTCTGTCAACTTTAGTCTTTCCACTATTCTCTGTCCACTTTCGGCTTTCCACTATAGTCTCCACTTTATTCTGTCCACTACAGTCTTTCCACTATAGTCTTTCCACTATAGTCTGTCCACTTTAGTCGTTCCACTTTAGTCTATCCACCATAGTCTCCACTTTATTCTGTCCACTACAGTCTTTCCACTTTAGTCTTTCCACTATTCTCTGTCTACTTTAGTCTTTCCACTTTAGTCTTTCCACTATAGTCTCCACTTTATTCCGTCCACTACATTCTTTCCACTTTAGTCTTTAAACTATTCTCTTCCCACTTTAGTCTTTCCACTTTAATCTTTCTACTATAGTCTCCACTTTATTCTGTCCACTTTAGTCTTTCCACTTTATTACGTCCACTACAGTCTTTCCACTATAGTCTTTCCACTATAGTCTGTCCACTTTAGTCTTTCCTCTATAGTCTCCACTTTATTCTGTCCACTACAGTCTTTCCACTATAGTCTTTCCACTATAGTCTGTCCACTTTAGTCTTTCCACTTTAGTTTTTCCACTTTAGTCTGTCCACTTTAGTCTTTCCAATATAGTCTGTCTACTTTAGTCTTTCCACTTTAGTCGTTCCACTTTATTCTGTCCACTTCAGTGTGTACACTTTAGTCTGTCCACTGAGTCTTTCAACTTCAGTCTTTCCACTATAGTCTGTCCACTTTAGTCTTTCCACTATTCTCTGTCTACTTTAGTCTTTCCACTTTAGTCTTTCCACTATAGTCTCCACTTTATTCCGTCCACTACATTCTTTCCACTTTAGTCTTTAAACTATTCTCTGTCCACTTTAGTCTTTCCACTTTAATCTTTCCACTATAGTCTCCACTTTATTCCGTCCACTACAGTCTTTCCACTATAGTCTTTCCACTATAGTCTGTCCACTTTAGTCTTTCCACTATTCTCTGTCCACTTTAGTCTTTCCACTATAGTCTCCACTTTATTCTGTCCACTACATTCTTTCCACTTTAGTCTTTCCATTTTAGTCCTTCCACTTCAGTCTGTCCACTTTAGTCTTTCCGCTATAGTCTGTCCACTTTAGTCTTTCCACTATAGTCTTTCCACTTTAGTCTGTCCACTTAGTCTTTCCACTTCAGTCTTTCCACTATAGTCTGTCCACTTTAGTCTTTCCACTTTAGTCTTTACACTATAGTCTCCACTTTATTCACTATGGTCTCCACTTTATTCCGTCTACTACAGTCTTTCCACTATAGTCTTTCCACAATAGTCTGTCCACTTTAGTCTTTCCACTATTCTCTGTCCACATTTATGGACTTTATTCTGTCCACTACATTCTTTCCACTTTAGTCTTTCCACTTTAGTCCTTCCACTTCAGTCTGTCCACTTCAGTCTTTCCACTATAGTCTGTCCACTTTAGTGTTTCCACTTTAGTCTTTACACTATAGTCTCCACTTTATTCACTATAGTCTCCACTTTATTCTGTCCACTACAGTCTCTCCACTACAGTCTTTCCACTATAGTCTCCACTTTATTCTGTCAACTACAGTCTTTCCACAATAGTCTTTCCACTATAGTCTGTCCACTTTAGTCTTTCCACTTTAGTTTTTCCACTTTGGTCTGTCCACTTTAGTCTTTCCAGTATAGTCTGTCCACTTTAGTCTTTCCACTTTAGTCTTTCCACTTTATTCTGTCCACTTCAGTGTGTACACTTTAGTCTGTCCACTAAGTCTTTCCACTTCAGTCTTTCCACTATAGTCTGTCCACTTTAGTCTTTCCACTTTAGTCTTTCCACTATAGTCTCCACTTTATTCTGTCCATTACATTCTTTCCACTTTAGTCTTTCCACTATTCTCTGTCCACTTTAGTCTTTCCACTTTAATCTTTCCACTATAGTCTCCACTTTATTCTGTCCACTACAGTCTTTCCACTATAATCTTTCCACTATAGTCTGTCCACTTTAGTCTTTCCACTATTCTCTGTCCACTTTAGTCTTTCCACTATAGTCTCCACTTTATTATGTCCACTACAGTCTTTCCACTATAGTCTTTCCACTATAGTCTGTTCACTTTAGTCTTTCCACTATAGTCTCCAATTTATTCTGTCCACTACAGTCTTTCCACTATAGTTTTTCCACTTTAGTCTGTCCACTTTAGTCTTTCCACTATAGTCTTTCCACTATAGTCTGTCCACTTCAGTCTTTCCACTATTCTCTGTCCACTTTTGTCTTTCCACTATAGTCTGTCCACTTTAGTCTTTCCACTATTCTCTGTCCACTTTAGTCTTTCCACTATAGTCTCCACTTTATTATGTCCACTACAGTCTTTCCACTATAGTCTTTCCACTATAGTCTGTCCACTTTAGTCTTTCCACTATAGTCTCCACTTTATTCTGTCCACTACAGTCTTTCCACTATAGTCTTTCCACTATAGTCTGTCCACTTTAGTCTTTCCACTTTAGTTTTTCCACTTTAGTCTGTCCACTTTAGTCTTTCCACTATAGTCTTTCCACTTTAGTCTTTCCACTTTAGTCTTTCCACTTTATTCTGTCCACTTCAGTGTGTACACTTTAGTCTGTCCACCGAGTCTTTCAACTTTAGTCTTTCCACTATAGTCTGTCCACTTTAGTATTTCCACTATAGTCTCCACTTTATTCTGTCCACTACATTCTTTCCACTTTAGTCTTTCCACTATTCTCTGTCCACTTTAGTCTTTCCACTATAGTCTCCACTTTATTCTGTCCACTACAGTTTTTCCACTATAGTCTTTCCACTATATTCTGTCCACTTTAGTCTTTCCACTATTCTCTGTCCACTTTAGTCTTTCCACTATAGTCTCCACTTTATTCTGTCCACTACAGTCTTTCCACTATAGTCTTTGCACTATAGTCTGTCAACTTTAGTCTTTGCACTATTCTCTGTCCACTTTAGGCTTTCCACTATAGTCTCCACTTTATTCTGTCCACTACAGTCTTTCCACTATAGTCTTTCCACTATAGTCTGTCCACTTTAGTCTTTCCACTTTAGTCTATCCACTATAGTCTCCACTTTATTCTGTCCACTAGAGTCTTTCCACTTTAGTCTTTCCACTATTTTCTGTCCACTTTAGTCTTTCAACTTTAGTCTTTCCACTATAGTCTCCACTTTATTCCGTCCACTACATTCTTTCCACTTTAGTCTTTCCACTATTCTCTGTCCACTTTAGTCTTTCCACTTTAATATTTTCACTATAGTCTCCACTTTATTCTGTCCACTACAGTCTTTCCACTATAATCTTTCCACTATAGTCTGTCCACTTTAGTCTTTCCACTATTCTCTGTCCACTTTAGTCTTTCCACTATAGTCTCCACTTTATTACGTCCACTACAGTCTTTCCACTATAGTCTGTCCACTTTAATCTTTCCACTTTAGTTTTTCCACTTTAGTCTGTCCACTTTAGTCTTTCCACTATAGTCTGTCTACTTTAGTCTTTCCACTTTAGTCTTTCCACTTTATTCTGTCCACTTCAGTGTGTACACTTTAGTCTGTCCACTGAGTCTTTCAACTTCAGTCTTTCCACTATAGTCTGTCCACTTTAGTCTTTCCACTATTCTCTGTCCACTATAGTCTTTCCACTATAGTCTCCACTTTATTCTGTCCACTACAGTCTTTCCACTTTAGTCTTTCCACTATTCTCTGTCCACTTTAGTATTTCCACTATAGTCTCCACTTTATTCTGTCCACTAAGTTTTTCCACTATAGTCTTTCCACTATAGTCTGTCCACTTTAATCTTTCCACTATTCTCTGTCCACTATAGTCTTTCCACTATAGTCTCCACTTTATTCTGTCCACTACAGTCTTTCCACTTTAGTCTTTCCACTATTCTCTGTCCACTTTAGTCTTTCCACTATAGTCTCCACTTTATTCCGTCCACTACAGTCTTTCCACTATAGTCTTTCCACTATAGTCTGTCAACTTTAGTCTTTGCACTATTCTCTGTCCACTTTAGGCTTTCCACTATAGTCTCCACTTTATTCTGTCCACTACAGTCTTTCCACTATAATCTTTCCACTATAGTCTGTCCACTTTAGTCTTTCCACTATTCTCTGTCCACTTTAGTCTTTCCACTATAGTCTCCACTTTATTATGTCCACTACAGTCTTTCCACTATAGTCTTTCCACTATAGTCTGTTCACTTTAGTCTTTCCACTATAGTCTCCAATTTATTCTGTCCACTACAGTCTTTCCACTATAGTTTTTCCACTTTAGTCTGTCCACTTTAGTCTTTCCACTATAGTCTTTCCACTATAGTCTGTCCACTTCAGTCTTTCCACTATTCTCTGTCCACTTTTGTCTTTCCACTATAGTCTGTCCACTTTAGTCTTTCCACTATTCTCTGTCCACTTTAGTCTTTCCACTATAGTCTCCACTTTATTATGTCCACTACAGTCTTTCCACTATAGTCTTTCCACTATAGTCTGTCCACTTTAGTCTTTCCACTATAGTCTCCACTTTATTCTGTCCACTACAGTCTTTCCACTATAGTCTTTCCACTATAGTCTGTCCACTTTAGTCTTTCCACTTTAGTTTTTCCACTTTAGTCTGTCCACTTTAGTCTTTCCACTATAGTCTTTCCACTTTAGTCTTTCCACTTTAGTCTTTCCACTTCATTCTGTCCACTTCAGTGTGTACACTTTAGTCTGTCCACCGAGTCTTTCAACTTTAGTCTTTCCACTATAGTCTGTCCACTTTAGTATTTCCACTATAGTCTCCACTTTATTCTGTCCACTACATTCTTTCCACTTTAGTCTTTCCACTATTCTCTGTCCACTTTAGTCTTTCCACTATAGTCTCCACTTTATTCTGTCCACTACAGTTTTTCCACTATAGTCTTTCCACTATATTCTGTCCACTTTAGTCTTTCCACTATTCTCTGTCCACTTTAGTCTTTCCACTATAGTCTCCACTTTATTCTGTCCACTACAGTCTTTCCACTATAGTCTTTCCACTATAGTCTGTCAACTTTAGTCTTTGCACTATTCTCTGTCCACTTTAGGCTTTCCACTATAGTCTCCACTTTATTCTGTCCACTACAGTCTTTCCACTATAGTCTTTCCACTATAGTCTGTCCACTTTAGTCTTTCCACTTTAGTCTATCCACTATAGTCTCCACTTTATTCTGTCCACTAGAGTCTTTCCACTTTAGTCTTTCCACTATTTTCTGTCCACTTTAGTCTTTCAACTTTAGTCTTTCCACTATAGTCTCCACTTTATTCCGTCCACTACATTCTTTCCACTTTAGTCTTTCCACTATTCTCTGTCCACTTTAGTCTTTCCACTTTAATATTTTCACTATAGTCTCCACTTTATTCTGTCCACTACAGTCTTTCCACTATAATCTTTCCACTATAGTCTGTCCACTTTAGTCTTTCCACTATTCTCTGTCCACTTTAGTCTTTCCACTATAGTCTCCACTTTATTACGTCCACTACAGTCTTTCCACTATAGTCTGTCCACTTTAATCTTTCCACTTTAGTTTTTCCACTTTAGTCTGTCCACTTTAGTCTTTCCACTATAGTCTGTCTACTTTAGTCTTTCCACTTTAGTCTTTCCACTTTATTCTGTCCACTTCAGTGTGTACACTTTAGTCTGTCCACTGAGTCTTTCAACTTCAGTCTTTCCACTATAGTCTGTCCACTTTAGTCTTTCCACTATTCTCTGTCCACTATAGTCTTTCCACTATAGTCTCCACTTTATTCTGTCCACTACAGTCTTTCCACTTTAGTCTTTCCACTATTCTCTGTCCACTTTAGTATTTCCACTATAGTCTCCACTTTATTCTGTCCACTAAGTTTTTCCACTATAGTCTTTCCACTATAGTCTGTCCACTTTAATCTTTCCACTATTCTCTGTCCACTATAGTCTTTCCACTATAGTCTCCACTTTATTCTGTCCACTACAGTCTTTCCACTTTAGTCTTTCCACTATTCTCTGTCCACTTTAGTCTTTCCACTATAGTCTCCACTTTATTCCGTCCACTACAGTCTTTCCACTATAGTCTTTCCACTATAGTCTGTCCACTTTAGTCTTTCCACTATTCTCTGTCCACTTTAGTCTTTCCACTATAGTCTCCACTTTATTCCGTCCACTACAGTCTTTCCACTATAGTCTGTCCACTTTAGTCTTTCCACTATTCTCTGTCCACTTTAGTCTTTCCACTATAGTCTCCACTTTATTCTGTCCACTACATTCTTTCCACTTTAGTCTTTCCACTTTAGTCCTTCCACTTCAGTCTGTCCACTTTAGTCTTTCCACTTTAGTCTTTCCACTTTAGTCCTTCCACTTCAGTCTGTCCACTTCAGTCTTTCCACTATAGTCTGTCCACTTTAGTCCTTCCACTTTAGTCTTTACACTATAGTCTCCACTTTATTCACTATAGTCTCCACTTTATTCCGTCCACTACAATCTTTCCACTATAGTCTTTCCACTATAGTCTGTCCACTTTAGTCTTTCCACTATTCTCTGTCCACTTTAGTCTTTCCACTATAGTCTCCACTTTATTCTGTCCACTACATTCTTTCCACTTTAGTCTTTCCACTTTAGTCCTTCCACTTCAGTCTGTCCACTTTAGTCTTTCCGCTATAGTCTGTCCACTTTAGTCTTTCCACTATAGTCTTTCCACTTTAGTCTGTCCACTTAGTCTTTCCACTTCAGTCTTTCCACTATAGTCTGTCCACTTTAGTCTTTCCACTTTAGTCTTTACACTATAGTCTCCACTTTATTCACTATAGTCTCCACTTTATTCCGTCCACTACAGTCTTTCCACTATAGTCTTTCCACTATAGTCTGTCCACTTTAGTCTTTCCACTATTCTCTGTCCACTTTAGTCTTTCCACTATAGTCTCCACTTTATTCTGTCCACTACATTCTTTCCACTTTAGTCTTTCCACTTTAGTCCTTCCACTTCAGTCTGTCCACTTTAGTCTTTCCGCTATAGTCTGTCCACTTTAGTCTTTCCACTATAGTCTTTCAACTTTAGTCTGTCCACTTAGTCTTTCCACTTTAGTCTTTACACTATAGTCTCCACTTTATTCACTATAGTCTCCACTTTATTCTGTCCACTACAGTCTCTCCACTACAGTCTTTCCAGTATAGTCTCCACTTTATTCTGTCAACTACAGTCTTTCCACAATAGTCTTTCCACTATAGTCTGTCCACTTTAGTCTTTCCACTTTAGTTTTTCCACTTTGGTCTGTCCACTTTAGTCTTTCCAGTATAGTCTGTCCACTTTAGTCTTTCCACTTTAGTCTTTCCACTTTATTCTGTCCACTTCAGTGTGTACACTTTAGTCTGTCCACTAAGTCTTTCCACTTCAGTCTTTCCACTATAGTCTGTCCACTTTAGTCTTTCCACTTTAGTCTTTCCACTATAGTCTCTACTTTATTCTGTCCATTACATTCTTTCCACTTTAGTCTTTCCACTATTCTCTGTCCACTTTAGTCTTTCCACTTTAATCTTTCCACTATAGTCTCCACTTTATTCTGTCCACTACAGTCTTTCCACTATAATCTTTCCACTATAGTCTGTCCACTTTAGTCTTTCCACTATTCTCTGTCCACATTAGTCTTTCCACTATAGTCTCCACTTTATTATGTCCACTACAGTCTTTCCACTATAGTCTTTCCACTATAGTCTGTTCACTTTAGTCTTTCCACTATAGTCTCCAATTTATTCTGTCCACTACAGTCTTTCCACTATATTTTTTCCACTTTAGTCTGTCCACTTTAGTCCACTTTCCACTATTCTCTGTCCACATTAGTCTTTCCACTATAGTCTCCACTTTATTATGTCCACTACAGTCTTTCCACTATAGTCTTTCCACTATAGTCTGTTCACTTTAGTCTTTCCACTATAGTCTCCAATTTATTCTGTCCACTACAGTCTTTCCACTATATTTTTTCCACTTTAGTCTGTCCACTTTAGTCTTTCCACTATAGTCTTTCCACTATAGTCTGTCCACTTCAGTCTTTCCACTATTCTCTGTCCACTTTTGTCTTTCCACTATAGTCTGTCCACTATAGTCTTTCCACTATAGTCTGTCCACTTTAGTCTTTCCACTACAGTCTCCACTTTATTCTGTCCACTACAGTCTTTCCACTATAGTCTTTCCACTATAGTCTGTCCACTTTAGTCTTTCCACTTTAGTTTTTCCACTTTAGTCTGTCCACTTTAGTCTTTCCACTATAGTCTTTCCACTTTAGTCTTTCCACTTTAGTCTTTCCACTTTATTCTGTCCACTTCAGTGTATACACTTTAGTCTGTCCACTGAGTCTTTCAACTTCAGTCTTTCCACTATAGTCTGTCCACTTTAGTATTTCCACTATAGTCTCCACTTTATTCTGTCCACTACATTCTTTCCACTTTAGTCTTTCCACTATTCTCTGTCCACTTTAGTCTTTCCACTATAGTCTCCACTTTATTCTGTCAACTACAGTTTTTCCACTATAGTCTTTCCACTATAGTCTGTCCACTTTAGTCTTTCCACTATTCTCTGTCCACTTTAGTCTTTCCACTATAGTCTCCACTTTATTCTGTCCACTACAGTCTTTCCACTATAGTCTTTCCACTATAGTCTGTCAACTTTAGTCTTTGCACTATTCTCTGTCCACTTTAGGCTTTCCACTATAGTCTCCACTTTATTCTGTCCACTACAGTCTTTCCACTATAGTCTTTCCACTATAGTCTGTCCACTTTAGTCTTTCCACTTTAGTCTATCCACTATAGTCTCCACTTTATTCTGTCCACTACAGTCTTTCCACTTTAGTCTCTCCACTATTCTCTGTCCACTTTAGTCTTTCCACTTTAGTCTTTCCACTATAGTCTCCACTTTATTCCGTCCACTACATTCTTTCCACTTTAGTCTTTCCACTATTCTCTGTCCACTTTAGTCTTTCCACTTTAATCTTTCCACTATAGTCTCCACTTTATTCTGTCCACTACAGTCTTTCCACTATAATCTTTCCACTATAGTCTGTCCACTTTAGTCTTTCCACTATTCTCTGTCCACTTTAGTCTTTCCACTATAGTCTCCACTTTATTACGTCCACTACAGTCTTTCCACTATAGTCTGTCCACTTTAGTCTTTCCACTTTAGTTTTTCCACTTTAGTCTGTCCACTTTAGTCTTTCCACTATAGTCTGTCTACTTTAGTCTTTCCACTTTAGTCTTTCCACTTTATTCTGTCCACTTCAGTGTGTACACTTTAGTCTGTCCACTGAGTCTTTCAACTTCAGTCTTTCCACTATAGTCTGTCCACTTTAGTCTTTCCACTATAGTCTCCACTTTATTCTGTCAACTACATTCTTTCCACTTTAGTCTTTCCACTATTCTCTGTCCACTTTAGTATTTCCACTATAGTCTCCACTTTATTCTGTCCACTAAGTTTTTCCACTATAGTCTTTCCACTATAGTCTGTCCACTTTAGTCTTTCCACTATTCTCTGTCCACTATAGTCTTTCCACTATAGTCTCCACTTTATTCTGTCCAATACAGTCTTTCCACTATAGTCTTTCCACTATTCTCTGTCCACTTTAGTCTTTCCACTATAGTCTCCACTTTATTCTGTCCACTAAGTCTTTCCACTATAGTCTTTCCACTGTAGTCTGTCCACTTTAGTCTTTCCACTTTAGTCTATCCACTATAGTCTCCACTTTATTCTGTCCACTACAGTCTTTCCACTTTAGTCTTTCCACTATTCTCTGTCCACTTTAGTCTTTCCACTATAGTCTCCACTTTATTCCGTCCACTACATTCTTTCCACTATAGTCTTTCCACTATAGTCTGTCCACTTTAGTCTTTCCACTATTCTCTGTCCACTTTAGTCTTTCCACTATAGTCTCCACTTTATTCTGTCCACTACATTCTTTCCACTTTAGTCTTTCCACTTTAGTCCTTCCACTTCAGTCTGTCCAGTTTAGTCTTTCCGCTATAGTCTGTCCACTTTAGTCTTTCCACTTTAGTCTTTACACTATAGTCTCCACTTTATTCTGTCCACTACAGTCTTTCCACTTTAGTCTTTCCACTATTCTCTGTCCACTTTAGTCTTTCCATTATAGTCTCCACTTTATTCTGTCCACTACAGTCTTTCCACTGTAGTCTTTCCACTATTCTCTGTCCACTTTAGTCTTTCCATTATAGTCTCCACTTTATTCTGTCCACTACAGTCTTTCCACTGTAGTCTTTCCACTTTAGTCTTTCCACTATTGTCTTTCCACTATAGTCTGTCCACTTTAGTCTTTCCACTATTCTCTGTCCACTTTAGTCTTTCCACTATAGTCTGTCCACTCTAGTCTTTCTACTTTACTCTTTCCACTATTCTCTGTCCACTTTAGTCTTTCCACTATAGTCTCCACTTTATTCTGTCCACTACAGTCTCTCCACTATAGTCTTTCCACTATAGTCTTTCCACTATAGTCTTTCCACTATAGTCTGTCCACTTTAGTCTTTCCACTATTCTCTGTCCACTTTAGTCTTTCCACTATAGTCTGTCCACTTTAGTCTTTCCACTATTCTCTGTCCACTTTAGTCTGTCCACTTAGTCTTTCCACTTCAGTCTTTCCACTATAGTCTGTCCACTTTAGTCTTTCCACTTTAGTCTTTACACTATAGTCTCCACTTTATTCTGTCCACTACAGTCTTTCCACTTTAGTCTTTCCACTATTCTCTGTCCACTTTAGTCTTTCCATTATAGTCTCCACTTTATTCTGTCCACTACAGTCTTTCCACTGTAGTCTTTCCACTATAGTCTTTCCACTATTGTCTTTCCACTATAGTCTGTCCACTTTAGTCTTTCCACTATTCTCTGTCCACTTTAGTCTTTCCACTATAGTCTGTCCACTTTAGTCTTTCTACTTTACTCTTTCCACTATTCTCTGTCCACTTTAGTCTTTCCACTTTAGTCTTTCCACTATAGTCTCCACTTTATTCTGTCCACTACAGTCTCTCCACTATAGTCTTTCCACTATAGTCTTTCCACTATAGTCTTTCCACTATAGTCTGTCCACTTTAGTCTTTCCACTATTCTCTGTCCACTTTAGTCTTTCCACTATAGTCTGTCCACTTTAGTCTTTCTACTTTAGTCTTTCCACTATTCTCTGTCCACTTTAGTCCTTCCACTTTAGTCTTTCCACTATAGTCTCCACTTTATTCTGTCCACTACAGTCTCTCCACTATAGTCTTTCCACTATAGTCTGTCCACTTTAGTCTGTCCACTTTAGTCTTTCCACTATAGTCTGTCCACTTTAGTCGTTCCACTTTAGTCTTTCCACTTTATTCTGTCCACTTTAGTGTGTACACTTTAGTCTGTCCACTGAGTCTTTCCACTTCAGTCTTTCCACTATAGTCTGTCCACTTTAGTCTTTCCACTTTAGTCTTTCCACTATAGTCTCCACTTTATTCTGTCCATTACATTCTTTCCACTTTAGTCTTTCCACTATTCTCTGTCCACTTTAGTCTTTCCACTTTAATCTTTCCACTATAGTCTCCACTTTATTCTGTCCACTACAGTCTTTCCACTATAGTCTATCCACTATAGTCTCCACTTTATTCTGTCCACTACAGTCTTTCCACTTTAGTCTTTCCACTATTCTCTGTCCACTTTAGTATTTCCACTATAGTCTCCACTTTATTCCGTCCACTACAGTCTTTCCACTATAGTCTTTCCACTATAGTCTGTCCACTTTAGTCTTTCCACTATTCTCTGTCCACTTTAGTCTTTCCACTATAGTCTCCACTTTATTCTGTCCACTACATTCTTTCCACTTTAGTCTTTCCACTTTAGTCCTTCCACTTCAGTCTGTCCACTTTAGTCTTTCCGCTATAGTCTGTCCACTTTAGTCTTTCCACTATAGTCTTTCCACTTTAGTCTGTCCACTTAGTCTTTCCACTATAGTCTGTCCACTTTAGTCTTTCCACTTTAGTCCTTACACTATAGTCTCCACTTTATTCTGTCCACTACAGTCTTTCCACTTTAGTCTTTCCACTATTCTCTGTCCACTTTAGTCTTTCCACTATCGTCTCCACTTTATTCTGTCCACTACAGTCTTTCCACTGTAGTCTTTCCACTATAGTCTTTCCACTATAGTCTTTCCACTATAGTCTGTCCACTTTAGTCTTTCCACTATTCTCTGTCCACTTTAGTCTTTCAACTATAGTCTGTCCACTTTAGTCTTTCTACTTTAGTCTTTCCACTATTCTCTGTCCACTTTAGTCTTTCCACTTTAGTCTTTCCACTATAGTCTCCACTTTATTCTGTCCACTACAGTCTCTCCACTATAGTCTTTCCACTATAGTCTGTCCACTTTAGTCTTTCCACTATTCTCTGTCCACTTTAGTCTTTCCACTATAGTCTCCACTTTAGTATGTCCACTACAGTCTTTCCACTATAGTCTTTCCACTATAGTCTGTTCACTTTAGTCTTTCCACTATAGTCTCCACTTTATTCTGTCCACTACAGTCTTTCCACTGTAGTCTTTCCACTACAGTCTTTCCACTATAGTCTTTCCACTATAGTCTGTCCACTTTAGTCTTTCCACTATTCTCTGTCCACTTTAGTCTTTCCACTATAGTCTGTCCACTTTAGTCTTTCTACTTTAGTCTTTCCACTATTCTCTGTCCACTTTAGTCTTTCCACTTTAGTCTTTCCACTATAGTCTCCACTTTATTCTGTCCACTACAGTCTCTCCACTATAGTCATTCCACTATAGTCTGTCCACTTTAGTATTTCCACTATTCTCTGTCCACTTTATTCTTTCCACTATACTCTCCACTTTATTCTGTCCACTACAGTCCTTCCACTACAGTCTTTCAACTATAGTCTTTCCACTATAGTCTGTCCACTTTAGCTTTTCCACTATAGTCTCCACTTTATTCTGTCAACTACAGTCTTTCCACAATAGTCTTGCCAGTATAGTCTGTCCACTTTAGTCTTTCCACTTTAGTCTTTCCACTTTATTCTGTCCACTTCAGTGTGTACAATTTAGTCTGTCCACTGAGTCTTTCCACTTCAGTCTTTCCACTATAGTCTGTCCACTTTATTCTTTCCACTTTAGTCTTTCCACTATAGTCTCAACTTTATTCTGTCCATTACATTCTTTCCACTTTAGTCTTTCCACTATTCTCTGTCCACTTTTGTCTTTCCACTTTAATCTTTCCACTATAATCTTTCCACTATAGTCTGTCCACTTTAGTCTTTCCACTATTCTCTGTCCACTTTAGTCTTTCCACTATAGTCTCCACTTTATTATGTCCACTACAGTCTTTCCACTATAGTCTTTCCAATATAGTCTGTTCACTTTAGTCTTTCCACTATAGTTTCCAATTTATTCTGTCCACTACAGTCTTTCCACTATAGTTTTTCCACTTTAGTCTGTCCACTTTACTCTTTCCACTATAGTCTTTCCACTATAGTCTGTCCACTTCAGTCTTTCCACTATTCTCTGTCCACTTTTGTCTTTCCACTATAGTCTGTCCACTTTAGTCTTTCCACTATTCTCTGTCCACTTTAGTCTTTCCACTATAGTCTTTCCACTATAGTCTGTCCACTTTAGTCTTTCCACTATAGTCTTTCCACTATAGTCTGTCCACTTCAGTCTTTCCACTATTCTCTGTCCACTTTTGTCTTTCCACTATAGTCTCCTCTTTATTCTGTCCACTACAGTCTTTCCACTATAGTCTTTCCACTATAGAATGTCCACTTTAGTCTTTCCACTTTAGTTTTTCCACTTTAGTCTGTCCACTTTAGTCTTTCCACTATAGTCTGTTCACTTTAGTCTTTCCACTTTAGTCTTTCCACTTTATTCTGTCCACTTCAGTGTGTACACTTTAGTCTGTCCACTGAGTCTTTCAACTTCAGTCTTTCCACTATAGTCTGTCCACTTTAGTATTTCCACTATAGTCTCCACTTTATTCTGTCCACTACATTCTTTCCACTTTAGTCTTTCCACTATTCTCTGTCCACTTTAGTCTTTCCACTATAGTCTCCACTTTATTCTGTCCACTACAGTTTTTCCACTATAGTCTTTCCACTATAGTCTGTCCACTTTAGACTTTCCACTATTCTCTGTCCACTTTAGTCTTTCCACTATAGTCTCCACTTTATTCTGTCCACTACAGTCTTTCCACTATAGTCTTTCCACTATAGTCTGTCAACTTTAGTCTTTCCACTATTCTCTGTCCACTTTAGGCTTTCCACTATAGTCTCCACTTTATTCTGTCCACTACAGTCTTTCCACTATAGTCTTTCCACTATAGTCTGTCCACTTTAGTCTTTCCACTTTAGTCTATCCACTATAGTCTCCACTTTATTCTGTTCACTACAGTCTTTCCACTTTAGTCTTTCCACTATTCTCTGTCCACTTTAGTCTTTCCACTTTAGTCTTTCCACTATAGTCTCCCCTTTATTCCGTCCACTACATTCTTTCCACTTTAGTCTTTCCACAATTCTCTGTCCACTTTAGTCTTTCCACTTTAATCTTTCCACTATAGTCTCCACTTTATTCTGTCCACTACAGTCCTTCCACTATAATCTTTCCACTATAGTCTGTCCACTTTAGTCTTTCCACTATAATCTTTCCACTATAGTCTGTCCACTTTAGTCTTTCCACTACAGTCTTTCCACTATAGTCTTTCCACTATAGTCTGTCCACTTTATTCTTTCCACTATTCTCTGTCCACTTTAGTCTTTCAACAATAGTCTACACTTTATTCTGTCCAATACAGTCTTTCCACTATAGTCTTTCCACTATAGTCTGTCCACTTTAGTCTTTCCACTTTAGTTTTTCCACTTTAGTCTGTCCACTTCAGTCTTTCCACTATAGTCTGTCCACTTTAGTCTGTCCACTTTAGTCTTTCTACTTTAGTCTTTCCACTATTCTCTGTCCACTTTAGTCCTTCCACTTTAGTCTTTCCACTATAGTCTGTCCACTTTAGTCTTTCCACTATTCTCTGTCCACTTTAGTCTTTCCACTATAGTCTCCACTTTATTCTGTCCACTACATTCTTTCCACTTTAGTCTTTCCACTTTAGTCCTTCCACTTCAGTCTGTCCACTTTAGTCTTTCCGCTATAGTCTGTCCACTTTAGTCTTTCCACTATTCTCTGTCCACTTTAGTCTTTCCACTATAGTCTCCACTTTATTCTGTCCACTACAGTCTTTCCACTGTAGTCTTTCCACTATAGTCTTTCCACTATAGTCTTTCCACTATAGTCTGTCCACTTTAGTCTTTCCACTATTCTCTGTCCACTTTAGTCTTTCCACTATAGTCTGTCCACTTTAGTCTTTCTACTTTAGTCTTTCCACTATTCTCTGTCCACTTTAGTCCTTCCACTTTAGTCTTTCCACTATAGTCTCCACTTTATTCTGTCCACTACAGTCTCTCCACTATAGTCTTTCCACTATAGTCTGTCCACTTTAGTCTTTCCACTATTCTCCGTCCACTTTATTCTTTCCACTATACTCTCCACTTTATTCTGTCCACTACAGTCCTTCCACTACAGTCTTTCAACTATAGTCTTTCCACTATAGTCTGTCCACTTTAGCTTTTCCACTATAATCTCCACTTTATTCTGTCAACTACAGTCTTTCCACAATAGTCTTTCCACTATAGTCTGTCCACTTTAGTCTTTCCACTTTAGTTTTTCCACTTTAGTCTGTCCACTTTAGTCTTTCCAGTATACTCTGTCCACTTTAGTCTTTCCACTTTAGTCTTTCCACTTTATTCTGTCCACTTCAGTGTGTACACTTTAGTCTGTCCACTGAGTCTTTCCACTTCAGTCTTTCCACTATAGTCTGTCCACTTTAGTCTTTCCACTTTAGTCTTTCCACTATAGTCTCCACTTTATTCTGTCCATTACATTCTTTCCACTATAATCTTTCCACTATAGTCTGTCCACGTTAGTCTTTCCACTATTCTCTGTCCACTTTAGTCTTTCCACTATAGTCTCCACTTTATTATGTCCACTACAGTCTTTCCACTATAGTCTTTCCACTATAGTCTGTTCACTTTAGTCTTTCCACTATAGTCTCCAATTTATTCTGTCCACTACAGTCTTTCCACTATAGTTTTTCCACTTTAGTCTGTCCACTTTAGTCTTTCCACTATAGTCTTTCCACTATAGTCTGTCCACTTCAGTCTTTCCACTTTATTCTGTCCACTTCAGTGTGTACACTTTAGTCTGTCCACTGAGTCTTTCCACTTCAGTCTTTCCGCTATTCTCTGTCCACTTTAGTCTTTCCACTTTAATCTTTCCACTATAGTCTCCACTTTATTCTGTCCACTACAGTCTTTCCACTATAATCTTTCCACTATAGTCTGTCCACGTTAGTCTTTCCACTATTCTCTGTCCACTTTAGTCTTTCCACTATAGTCTCCACTTTATTATGTCCACTACAGTCTTTCCACTATAGTCTTTCCACTATAGTCTGTTCACTTTAGTCTTTCCACTATAGTCTCCAATTTATTCTGTCCACTACAGTCTTTCCACTATAGTTTTTCCACTTTAGTCTGTCCACTTTAGTCTTTCCACTATAGTCTTTCCACTATAGTCTGTCCACTTCAGTCTTTCCACTATTCTCTGTCCACTTTTGTCTTTCCACTATAGTCTGTCCACTTTAGTCTTTCCACTATTCTCTGTCCACTTTAGTTTTTCCACTATAGTCTTTCCACTATAGTCTGTCCACTTTAGTCTTTCCACTTTAGTCTATCCACTATAGTCTCCACTTTATTCTGTCCACTACAGTCTTTCCACTATTTTCTGTCCACTTTAGTCTTTCAACTTTAGTCTTTCCACTATAGTCTCCACTTTATTCCGTCCACTACATTCTTTCCACTTTAGTCTTTCCACTATTCTCTGTCCACTTTAGTCTTTCCACTTTAATCTTTCCACTATAGTCTCCACTTTATTCTGTCCAATATAGTCTTTCCACTATAATCTTTCCACTATAGTCTGTCCACTTTAGTCTTTCCACTATTCTCTGTCCACTTTAGTCTTTCCACTATAGTCTCCACTTTATTACGTCCACTACAGTCTTTCCACTATTCTCTGTCCACTTTAGTCTTTCCACTATAGTCTCCACTTTATTCTGTCCACTACATTCTTTCCACTTTAGTCTTTCCACTTTAGTCCTTCCACTTCAGTCTGTCCACTTTAGTCTTTCCGCTATAGTCTGTCCACTTTAGTCTTTCCACTATTCTCTGTCGATTTTAGTCTTTCCACTATAGTCTCCACTTTATTCTGTCCACTACAGTCTTTCCACTGTAGTCTTTCCATTATAGTCTTTCCACTATAGTCTTTCCACTATAGTCTGTCCACTTTAGTCTTTCCACTATTCTCTGTCCACTTTAGTCTTTCCACTATAGTCTGTCCACTTTAGTCTTTCTACTTTAGTCTTTCCACTATTCTCTGTCCACTTTAGTCCTTCCACTTTAGTCTTTCCACTATAGTCTCCACTTTATTCTGTCCACTACAGTCTCTCCACTATAGTCTTTCCACTATAGTCTGTCCACTTTACTCTTTCCACTATTCTCTGTCCACTTTATTCTTTCCACTATACTCTCCACTTTATTCTGTCCACTACAGTCCTTCCACTACAGTCTTTCAACTATAGTCTTTCCACTATAGTCTGTCCACTTTAGCTTTTCCACTATAGTCTCCACTTTATTCTGTCAACTACAGTCTTTCCACAATAGTCTTTCCACTATAGTCTGTCCACTTTAGTCTTTCCACTTTAGTTTTTCCACTTTAGTCTGTCCACTTTAGTCTTTCCAGTATACTCTGTCCACTTTAGTCTTTCCACTTTAGTCTTTCCACTTTATTCTGTCCACTTCAGTGTGTACACTTTAGTCTGTCCACTGAGTCTTTCCACTTCAGTCTTTCCACTATAGTCTGTCCACTTTAGTCTTTCCACTTTAGTCTTTCCACTATAGTCTCCACTTTATTCTGTCCATTACATTCTTTCCACTTTAGTCTTTCCACTATTCTCTGTCCACTTTAGTCTTTCCACTTTAATCTTTCCACTATAGTCTCCACTTTATTCTGTCCACTACAGTCTTTCCACTATAATCTTTCCACTATAGTCTGTCCACTTTAGTCTTTCCACTATTCTCTGTCCACTTTAGTCTTTCCACTATAGTCTCCACTTTATTATGTCCACTACAGTCTTTCCACTATAGTCTTTCCACTATAGTCTGTTCACTTTAGTCTTTCCACTATAGTCTCCAATTTATTCTGTCCACTACAGTCTTTCCACTATAGTTTTTCCACTTTAGTCTGTCCACTTTAGTCTTTCCACTATAGTCTTTCCACTATAGTCTGTCCACTTCAGTCTTTCCACTATTCTCTGTCCACTTTTGTCTTTCCACTATAGTCTGTCCATTTTAGTCTTTCCACTATTCTCTGTCCACTTTAGTTTTTCCACTATAGTCTTTCCACTATAGTCTGTCCACTTTAGTCTTTCCACTTTAGTCTATCCACTATAGTCTCCACTTCATTCTGTCCACTACAGTCTTTCCACTTTAGTCTTTCCACTATTTTCTGTCCACTTTAGTCTTTCAACTTTAGTCTTTCCACTATAGTCTCCACTTTATTCCGTCCACTACATTCTTTCCACTTTAGTCTTTCCACTATTCTCTGTCCACTTTAGTCTTTCCACTTTAATCTTTCCACTATAGTCTCCACTTTATTCTGTCCAATATAGTCTTTCCACTATAATCTTTCCACTATATTCTGTCCACTTTAGTCTTTCCACTATTCTCTGTCCACTTTAGTCTTTCCACTATAGTCTCCACTTTATTACGTCCACTACAGTCTTTCCACTATAGTCTGTCCACTTTAATCTTTCCACTTTAGTTTTTCCACTTTAGTCTGTCCACTTTAGTCTTTCCACTATAGTCTGTCTACTTTAGTCTTTCCACTTTAGTCTTTCCACTTTATTCTGTCCACTTCAGTGTGTACACTTTAGTCTGTCCACTGAGTCTTTCAACTTCAGTCTTTCCACTATAGTCTGTCCACTTTAGTCTTTCCACTATAGTCTCCACTTTATTCTGTCCACTACATTCTTTCCACTTTAGTCTTTCCACTATTCTCTGTCCACTTTAGTATTTCCACTATAGTCTCCACTTTATTCTGTCCACTAAGTTTTTCCACTATAGTCTTTCCACTATAGTCTGTCCACTTTAATTTTCCACTATTCTCTGTCCACTATAGTCTTTCCACTATAGTCTCCACTTTATTCTGTCCAATACAGTCTTTCCACTATAGTCTTTCCACTATTCTCTGTCCACTTTAGTCTTTCCACTATAGTCTCCACTTTATTCTGTCCACTAAGTCTTTCCACTATAGTCTTTCCACTGTAGTCTGTCCACTTTAGTCTTTCCACTTTAGTCTATCCACTATAGTCTCCACTTTATTCTGTCCACTACAGTCTTTCCACTTTAGTCTTTCCACTATTCTCTGTCCACTTTAGTCTTTCCACTATAGTCTCCACTTTATTCCGTCCACTACAGTCTTTCCACTATAGTCTGTCCACTTTAGTCTTTCCACTATTCTCTGTCCACTTTAGTCTTTCCACTATAGTCTCCACTTTATTCTGTCCACTACATTCTTTCCACTTTAGTCTTTCCACTTTAGTCCTTCCACTTCAGTCTGTCCACTTTAGTCTTTCCGCTATAGTCTGTCCACTTTAGTCTTTCCACTATAGTCTTTCCACTTTAGTCTGTCCACTTAGTCTTTCCACTTCAGTCTTTCCACTATAGTCTGTCCACTTTAGTCTTTCCACTTTAGTCTTTACACTATAGTCTCCACTTTATTCACTATAGTCTCCACTTTATTCCGTCCACTACAGTCTTTCCACTATAGTCTTTCCACTATAGTCTGTCCACTTTAGTCTTTCCACTATTCTCTGTCCACTTTAGTCTTTCCACTATAGTCTCCACTGTATTCTGTCCACTACATTCTTTCCACTTTAGTCTTTCCACTTTAGTCCTTCCACTTCAGTCTGTCCACTTTAGTCTTTCCGCTATAGTCTGTCCACTTTAGTCTTTCCACTATAGTCTTTCCACTTTAGTCTGTCCACTTAGTCTTTCCACTTCAGTCTTTCCACTATAGTCTGTCCACTTTAGTCTTTCCACTTTAGTCTTTACACTATAGTCTCCACTTTATTCACTATAGTCTCCACTTTATTCCGTCCACTACAGTCTTTCCACTATAGTCTTTCCACTATAGTCCGTCCACTTTAGTCTTTCCACTATTCTCTGTCCACTTTAGTCTTTCCACTATAGTCTCCACTTTATTCTGTCCACTACATTCTTTCCACTTTAGTCTTTCCACTTTAGTCCTTCCACTTCAGTCTGTCCACTTTAGATTTTCCGCTATAGTCTGTCCACTTTAGTCTTTCCACTATAGTCTTTCCACTTTAGTCTGTCCACTTAGTCTTTCCACTTCAGTCTTTCCACTATAGTCTGTCCACTTTAGTCTTTCCACTTTAGTCTTTACACTATAGTCTCCACTTTATTCACTATAGTCTCCACTTTATTCTGTCCACTACAGTCTCTCCACTACAGTCTTTCCAGTATAGTCTCCACTTTATTCTGTCAACTACAGTCTTTCCACAATAGTCTTTCCACTATAGTCTGTCCACTTTAGTCTTTCCACTTTAGTTTTTCCACTTTGGTCTGTCCACTTTAGTCTTTCCAGTATAGTCTGTCCACTTTAGTCTTTCCACTTTAGTCTTTCCACTTTATTCTGTCCACTTCAGTGTGTACACTTTAGTCTGTCCACTAAGTCTTTCCACTTCAGTCTTTCCACTATAGTCTGTCCACTTTAGTCTTTCCACTTTAGTCTTTCCACTATAGTCTCCACTTTATTCTGTCCATTACATTCTTTCCACTTTAGTCTTTCCACTATTCTCTGTCCACTTTAGTCTTTCCACTTTAATCTTTCCACTATAGTCTCCACTTTATTCTGTCCACTACAGTCTTTCCACTATAATCTTTCCACTATAGTCTGTCCACTTTAGTCTTTCCACTATTCTCTGTCCACATTAGTCTTTCCACTATAGTCTCCACTTTATTATGTCCACTACAGTCTTTCCACTATAGTCTTTCCACTATAGTCTGTTCACTTTAGTCTTTCCACTTTAGTCCTTCCACTTCAGTCTGTCCACTTTAGTCTTTCCGCTATAGTCTGTCCACTTTAGTCTTTCCACTATAGTCTTTCCACTTTAGTCTGTCCACTTAGTCTTTCCACTTCAGTCTTTCCACTATAGTCTGTCCACTTTAGTCTTTCCACTTTAGTCTTTACACTATAGTCTCCACTTTATTCACTATAGTCTCCACTTTATTCCGTCCACTACAGTCTTTCCACTATAGTCTTTCCACTATAGTCTGTCCACTTTAGTCTTTCCACTATTCTCTGTCCACTTTAGTCTTTCCACTATAGTCTCCACTGTATTCTGTCCACTACATTCTTTCCACTTTAGTCTTTCCACTTTAGTCCTTCCACTTCAGTCTGTCCACATTAGTCTTTCCGCTATAGTCTGTCCACTTTAGTCTTTCCACTATAGTCTTTCCACTTTAGTCTGTCCACTTAGTCTTTCCACTTCAGTCTTTCCACTATAGTCTGTCCACTTTAGTCTTTCCACTTTAGTCTTTACACTATAGTCTCCACTTTATTCACTATAGTCTCCACTTTATTCCGTCCACTACAGTCTTTCCCCTATAGTCTTTCCACTATAGTCTGTCCACTTTAGTCTTTCCACTATTCTCTGTCCACTTTAGTCTTTCCACTATAGTCTCCACTTTATTCTGTCCACTACATTCTTTCCACTTTAGTCTTTCCACTTTAGTCCTTCCACTTCAGTCTGTCCACTTTAGATTTTCCGCTATAGTCTGTCCACTTTAGTCTTTCCACTATAGTCTTTCCACTTTAGTCTTTCCACTTTAGTCTTTACACTATAGTCTCCACTTTATTCACTATAGTCTCCACTTTATTCTGTCCACTACAGTCTCTCCACTACAGTCTTTCCAGTATAGTCTCCACTTTATTCTGTCAACTACAGTCTTTCCACAATAGTCTTTCCACTATAGTCTGTCCACTTTAGTCTTTCCACTTTAGTTTTTCCACTTTGGTCTGTCCACTTTAGTCTTTCCAGTATAGTCTGTCCACTTTAGTCTTTCCACTTTAGTCTTTCCACTTTATTCTGTCCACTTCAGTGTGTACACTTTAGTCTGTCCACTAAGTCTTTCCACTTCAGTCTTTCCACTATAGTCTGTCCACTTTAGTCTTTCCACTTTAGTCTTTCCACTATAGTCTCCACTTTATTCTGTCCATTACATTCTTTCCACTTTAGTCTTTCCACTATTCTCTGTCCACTTTAGTCTTTCCACTTTAATCTTTCCACTATAGTCTCCACTTTATTCTGTCCACTACAGTCTTTCCACTATAATCTTTCCACTATAGTCTGTCCACTTTAGTCTTTCCACTATTCTCTGTCCACATTAGTCTTTCCACTATAGTCTCCACTTTATTATGTCCACTACAGTCTTTCCACTATAGTCTTTCCACTATAGTCTGTTCACTTTAGTCTTTCCACTATAGTCTCCAATTTATTCTGTCCACTACAGTCTTTCCACTATAGTTTTTCCACTTTAGTCTGTCCACTTTAGTCTTTCCACTATAGTCTTTCCACTATAGTCTGTCCACTTCAGTCTTTCCAATATTCTCTGTCCACTTTTGTCTTTCCACTATAGTCTGTCCACTTTAGTCTTTCCACTATTCTCTGTCCACTTTAGTCTTTCCACTATAGTCTCCACTTTATTATGCCCACTACAGTCTTTCCACTATAGTCTTTCCACTATAGTCTGTCCACTTTAGTCTTTCCACTACAGTCTCCACTTTATTCTGTCCACTACAGTCTTTCCACTATAGTCTTTCCACTATAGTCTGTCCACTTTAGTCTTTCCACTTTAGTTTTTCAACTTTAGTCTGTCCACTTTAGTCTTTCCACTATAGTCTTTCCACTTTAGTCTCTCTACTTTAGTCTTTCCACTTTATTTTGTCCACTTCAGTGTGTACACTTTAGTCTGTCCACTGAGTCTTTCAACTTCAGTCTTTCCACTATAGTCTGTCCACTTTAGTATTTCCACTATAGTCTCCACTTTATTCTGTCCACTACATTCTTTCCACTTTAGTCTTTCCACTATTCTCTGTCCACTTTAGTCTTTCCACTATAGTCTCCACTTTATTCTGTCCACTACAGTTTTTCCACTATAGTCTTTCCACTATAGTCTGTCCACTTTAGTCTTTCCACTATTCTCTGTCCACTTTAGTCTTTCCACTATATTCTCCACTTTATTCTGTCCACTACAGTCTTTCCACTACAGTCTTTCCACTATAGTCTTTCCACTATAGTCTGTCAACTTTAGTCTTTGCACTATTCTCTGTCCACTTTAGGCTTTCCACTATAGTCTCCACTTTATTCTGTCCACTACAGTCTTTCCACTATAGTCTTTCCACTATAGTCTGTCCACTTTAGTCTTTCCACTTTAGTCTATCCACTATAGTCTCCACTTTATTCTGTCCACTACAGTCTTTCCACTTTAGTCTTTCCACTATTCTCTGTCCACTTTAGTCTTTCCACTTTAGTCTTTCCACTATAGTCTCCACTTTATTCCGTCCACTACATTCTTTCCACTTTAGTCTTTCCACTATTCTCTGTCCACTTTAGTCTTTCCACTTTAATGTTTCCACTATAGTCTCCACTTTATTCTGTCCACTACAGTCTTTCCACTATAATCTTTCCACTATAGTCTGTCCACTTTAGTCTTTCCACTATTCTCTGTCCACTTTAGTCTTTCCACTATAGTCTCCACTTTATTACGTCCACTACAGTCTTTCCACTATAGTCTGTCCACTTTAGTCTTTCCACTTTAGTTTTTCCACTTTAGTCTGTCCACTTTAGTCTTTCCACTATAGTCTGTCTACTTTAGTCTTTCCACTTTAGTCTTTCCACTTTATTCTGTCCACTTCAGTGTGTACACTTTAGTCTGTCCACTGAGTCTTTCAACTTCAGTCTTTCCACTATAGTCTGTCCACTTTAGTCTTTCCACTATAGTCTCCACTTTATTCTGTCCACTACATTCTTTCCACTTTAGTCTTTCCACTATTCTCTGTCCACTTTAGTATTTCCACTATAGTCTCCACTTTATTCTGTCCACTAAGTTTTTCCACTATAGTCTTTCCACTATAGTCTGTCCACTTTAGTCTTTCCACTATTCTCTGTCCACTATAGTCTTTCCACTATAGTCTCCACTTTCTTCTGTCCAATACAGTCTTTCCACTATAGTCTTTCCACTATTCTCTGTCCACTTTAGTCTTTCCACTATAGTCTCCACTTTATTCTGTCCACTAAGTCTTTCCACTATAGTCTTTCCACTGTAGTCTGTCCACTTTAGTCTTTCCACTTTAGTCTATCCACTATAGTCTCCACTTTATTCTGTCCACTACAGTCTTTCCACTTTAGTCTTTCCACTATTCTCTGTCCACTTTAGTCTTTCCACTATAGTCTCCACTTTATTCCGTCCACTACAGTCTTTCCACTATAGTCTTTCCACTATAGTCTGTCCACTTTAGTCTTTCCACTATTCTCTGTCCACTTTAGTCTTTCCACTATAGTCTCCACTTTATTCTGTCCACTACATTCTTTCCACTTTAGTCTTTCCACTTTAGTCCTTCCACTTC